>JBBPBX010068634.1:0-7500 GCA_038048925.1 Garcialebias charrua
TTATGGATTTTTAAATAATACATATTCTTCACAGTCTAAGTTGCTATTAAAATATAAAACAAGTTGCTAAAATATATGTGTTGGATTAGGTCATAGGGTATTAAAACAGCAGATTGTTATAACAGAACAATTATAAGCTGAACAGAACATCAGTTTGCATATATTATACATTGTATATTTAGACATTTCACATGGTAAGATCCCTCACTTCATCTCTCGTATCTGTTTCAAATCAATCTTAGACTTTGTTCCTGCATCTATCTTTGTCCATTTCTTTATAGATCTCTAAATTTTGGCTTTGCTTTTTAATTCTTTGTTGCTTTGATTAGAAAGCAACATCCCACACAACTGTCTTCCCAGTTGCAGTGATTCAATGATGTCTGGATACCAAACATGTCACATTTCTACTACATTAGGGCTTAGTGTATTACTAGCTGATGTGATGTCTCTCTTAGTTAATCCTAGATGTTATTATTGTATTTCTCTTGCATTTGTTGTTGGATGTAACTGGGACCCTGTGTACATAATCTCGTTTTCAACACATGTACTACATGCGGTGCAAATGACAATAAATTCTCTCTGACTCTCTCTGACTCTCTGACATGGGCCACGTTAAAGCAAACAAGCAGCAATCAGTCTGGTCTCAAGATATAAGAACAGAATTAGACATGATTACAACATTTAGATGATGCACATCGGTTTTCTGCACCAGAAGGAAAGGTAGGTGTTACATGCATGCCAAATAAATAAATAAACAAAAGTCTGAACACATCAAAGTGTAGAGACATTTAAAGCTAATTAATTTGTCCTTTCTAGAAGGATTACTGCTGTAGTGATTTCCAGCCAGGATCATTCCTGTAATGAAACCTTGTGTTTGCCAAAGCCAAAACCCCACTGAGCCCCAGAAAATGTAATTAATTGGTAAATATACAGAACTTGGTGAATAATTAATAACATGAAGTAACTTACATTTTATAAAAATCCACCTTGGTGTGAAGCAGGTAACCAAAACAAGCAAACATTAGGTATTCTTTTTAACTGTATCTTAAGTTTGATGTGTAATTAAATCAAGTATTCAGATTTTAACATGCATAAAGTGATATGGAGGGCTCCTATATATAATTATCATTATGCAATCTTTTAATTTACGACATACAGTACTTGATTACCAAATACACATATCTAAGCATCGTTAGTCGGGAAACAAAATACCTTAGCATTTGATGGTAAGATGGAGACCCAAATCCTGGCTGAAAGCCTAAACAGTACATCATTTACACAAGAACACAGGTTAGAAACAACATGTACATAAAAAAAAAACATCAGTGTGGAAGTTTTGATTAAAAAAATAAAAACAATAAAAATGAAAACCTAGAACAAAATGAACAAGGCCCAACTAGAATTTAAATATGCAATTAGATATAAAGACATTCATATGTCAGAGTCAGAGAGTCTTTATTGTCATTTGCACCGCATGTGGTACATGTGATGAAAACGAGATTATGTACACAGGGTCCCAGTTACATCCAACAACAAATGCAAGAGAAAAACAGTAATAACATCTAGGATTAACTAAGAAAAACATCAACTAGAAATACACTAAGCCCTAATGTAGTAGAAAAACATCATTATAAACAGCAGCACGAACATGAGTCTGTATGAGCAGATGGTCACAGATGAACACAGCAACAAGAAAACAGATCAGCATCAGCATGATGTGATATTTTGCAGTGATCATTCTTATTGTTTATTTATTCATGAGTCTAACAGCCTCAGGGTAGAAGCTGTTCCTCAGTCTAGTGGTTCTACATTTGATGCTCCTCAACCTCCGTCCTGAGGGGAGTGGGGCAAAGAGTGAGTGTGCTGGGTGAGTGAGGTCTTTCATGATGCAGGTGGCTCTTTTCCTGCATCTGGAGGTGTAAATGTCTGTGATGGTGGGGAGACTGACTCCAACAGACTTCTGTGCAGCCTTCACCACTCTCTGTAAAGCTTTCCTCTCTGCAACTGTGCAGCCTCCATGCCACACATTGATGCTGGAGCACAGGATGCTCTCCACTGCACACCTGTAGAAGGAGGTGAGGACTGGGCTGCTCAGACCAGCTCGTCTCAGCCGTCTGAGGAAGTAGAGTCTCTGATGACCTTTCTTGATCAGGCTGGTGGTGTTGTTGCTCCAGCTGAGGTTATCATTCAAGTGTACACCCAAGTATTTGTAGCTGGAGACCACTTCCACTGCAGATCCACTTATGTTCAGTGGGGTGTGGTGTGTTTGTTCCTTCTGAAGTCCACAATCAACTCCTTTGTCTTCTTCACATTGATGTGAAGGTTATTCTGGGCGACTGTGGCACAGTGGTAATGGCAGTCGACCCCCGATCGGAAGGTTGGAGGTTCGAATCCCGCGACCACCCACCATGTGTCGTTGTGTCCCTGGGCAAGACACTTAACCCTGAGTTGCTCCCGGTATGACTGGATGGCGCCTTGCAAGGCAGGCTACCACTACCGGTGTATGAATGTCTGAATGAATGGGTGGATGGTTGGTATTGTAAAGCGCTTTGGGGCTCCTCACAGGGGGCTGGAAAGCGCTATATAAATAAGCTCCATTTACCATTTACCATTTATTCTCTTTGCACCAGCTCTCCAGGTGTTCCACCTCCTGTCTGTAGCTGGACTCATCATTGTTTGTGATGCATCCCACCACCGCTGTATCATCTGCAAACTTAACAATATGACAGCCTGGATGTGTGGCTGTACAATCATATGTGAGCAGAGTGAACAGAAGAGGGCTCAGCACACATCCTTGAGGAGAGCCAGTGCTGAGGGTAATGGTGGAGGAGGAGAAGTTGTGGATCTTCACGGACTGTGGTCTGTTTGTTAAGAAGTCTAAGACCCAGTTACAAACGGAGGGGCTTAGTCCAAGTGTGGATAGTTTGTCTATCAGAGTTTGGGGGATCATGGTGTTGAAGGCAGATGTGAAGTCCACAAAGAGCATGCGCACGTATGAGTCCTTCTGATCCAGGTGGGTGAGAGCAATGTGGACCACAGAGGAGATGGCGTCCTCTGTTGATCGGTTCTCGCGGTATGCATACTGATGAGGATCCTCGTTGATGTTGACGGTTGTCTTGATGTGGGACATGACCAGTTTCTCAAAACATTTAGCGACTATCGGGGTGAGGGCCACCGGTCTATAGTCATTCAGACCAGTCACTGTGGAGCTCTTTGGGACTGGGATGATGGTGGCGGTCTTCAGGCAGGTGGGAACTGACTCCAGTGCAAGTGAGGTGGTGAAGATGTCAGCCAGCACCTCACAGAGCTGGTCCGCACATTCCTTCAGAACTTTCCCTGGGATGTTGTCTGGTCCGGTTGCTTTATGAGGGTTGATCCTTCTGAGACTGCCTCTCACTTCTGCTGCGGTCACTCTGAGATGCTCTTCATCTGGTGATGAGGTGAGTCTGGTGCTAGCTGGTCTGTTTGGGTCTTCAAAACGTGCATAAAACTTATTGAGGGCATCAGGCAGAGATGGGTCCTTGGGGCATTGTTTGCTCTTGCCTTTGTAATCTGTTATGCATTTGATGCCCTTCCACATGCTCCGTGGGTCTTGTGAGGTGAACTGTCCCTCAATCCTCTGTGCATATGTGGCCTTGGCCTTCTTAATGCCAGCAACCAGCTCTTTCCTGCTCTTTCTCAGTTCCTCTGTGTTTCCAGACTTGAAGGCAGTGTTCCTGGCTGCCAGCAGGGTGCGGACCTCTTTATTTAACCAGGGTTTTGTGTTGGGGTAAAATTTAACATATTTTTTTATGGATACATTTTCAGAGCATGTGCTAATATAACCCAGAACTGAGGAAGCATAAAGTTCCAGATCCACTGAGCTCCCATCAGTAGCTGCCTCCCTGAAGACAGACCAGTTTGTATTTTCAAAACAGTCTCTCAGCATGGGGTGCTACCTTGAAGCCAAACTTTTATCTCTCTTTGTTCCGGCTTAAAGCGTCTGAGTGGGGGAAGCTGTCCTGGGACCAAGATCAAAGAGGAGTGGTCAGAAGCCCCGAGCGGTGGGCGTGGCTTCGCCGTGTACGCCCCTTCACATTCGTGTAGACTTGGTCAAGCGTTTTATTTCCTCTTGTTGCTGTGGAAACGTGCTGATTGAAGGTTGGGAGGGAGACCTGTAAATCTACGTGATTGAAGTCACCTGAAACAATGAAGAGCCCCTCTGGATATTTACATTGCAATGAGCTGAGTAAGTCATGAATTTCTCCCTGGGCGTCATTAGCATTAGCATCAGGCGCTATGTAAATAACAGTGATAAGGATCACTGAGGCCTTGTTTACACGGACACTGTGGGGGGAAACAGAGGTTTTGGGTATGTTAATTAGATAAAAGTTTTCTGTTTACACGGGCAAATTCAAGTGTTTCACGGAGCTGCTCAATCTCCCCCCTCACTCATGACCCCCCTCCTCCCCACATGAATCCCGTGTAGTTACCATGCCGGGTCATTAGATGGCGCTGTGAATTTTTGAAACTTCACCCAATGCGCATGCGTGCTGCTTCACTGTGCTGGCAGACTGCTCCGTTCTTCTGGGCTAAAAGTTGAGCTAAAAACAACTTAACAACAAGTTGAAGCTGAATTTTGGATAATAGTCGACAGATTTGACACCAAGTGGGACCTCTTCATCTAACAGCTGCACACCAGATGCTGAGTGGACTGTAGACCAGAACCTTGTCGACGATGTCGGACTTTACTCCGTGATAAACAGCTGATTTCAGCAGGTAAACAACGTTAATAATAATGTTAGCTTGTATTTACTTTGATCACACAACAACCAACTGATTTATTTTATTTATTTATTTTTCTACGAGGTCGAGCAGCTGTCCTTTCACCAAGCGGACCGGGTCGGATCGGACCAGAATCCATGATGAAAACAGCAGAGTCCAGTTCAATAACGTATTTACAGTTCGGTTAACGTGTTTTAATAGTGTGTTCAGTTTAATTCTCAGTGTTTGTGTGACATACAGTTTGTGGTGTTGAATAAATAAATAAATAAAAAATAAACCTGTTGTCTTCATTTTAAACACGCAGCATGTTATGCATTGTTTAAATCACGTAACTTGAGTCCAGATAGTTTAATTTAGTTCAGATAACTTTATATATCTCCCACGCTAACATAAATATTGTTTATTATTGTTAAACTGTAATTATTTAGCACAGATACAGGTAATCAGGTGTAGATTAATTAAATATGAGACTCAAAATATATTCCATCAGCTGTAGTTCAGAAAGTGGTGCTGTCCATGTCCTCCGCCATTGTTAAAATGTCGGCTGTCCGTGCGTGCATGTGGCGCGCATGTGTTTAAACAAAAGCTCCACGGGAGATGTTTACATTATCAACGGGGGGTCAGCAAAAAAGATCCACTCTGGAGGGTGAGTTCAAAAACCATCAGAGTCAAAGAGGGGGGTCAGTGGACTCGTGTCAACGATAAGCAAAGACGCAGAGAGAAAGGAGCGGTTCCACTCAAAATGCGCGCCGTGTAAACAGGCCTGTGTAGTCACGGGGTAGATAATGAGGACGGCACCTTACTATGATCAACTCCACAGCAGCTGAGCAAAGCCTTTTGATGACAGCACAGTTCGAGCACCAATCTTTGTGCACGTAAATACAAACACAGCCGCCTCGTGTTTTTCCCGTAGTCTCGGAGCACCGGTCCATTCTGAAAAAGAGTCAGTCATCCAGCTCATAAACAGAGTCCGGTGTATCCTTAGAGATCCACGTTTCCGTGAGGCAAAGCACAGAGCACCTCCTCAACTCCTCCGACGCTGTTACTCTCAGACGGAGCAGATCCATTTTGTTGTCCAGCGAGCGGACGTTGGACAGAAAAAGAGCTGGCATCGGGGGTCTCCCGGTTTTAGCGTCTGCCCGCAGTCTCGCCATAATTCCTGCTCGGCAGCCCCGCTTCTGACCTCGGGAGCACCGCATCCTTTTCTTTCCCCTGGAGTGTGAACCGGAGCGCATCTGCTTCCAGAAAGATGTCCTCAAAAGCTCAATTCTGCCGAGCTCTTATTTGAGTTCGTTGCTGATATCAGCTGTGCCCTGTGATAAATCCGTTCCGATTCTTAACAGTTCAGTGCGGCTATAATTCACCCGCAAAAAACGTGCAGAGTCAGGTACAAAAACACTATTAAAATTACTAAAAACTAGGGATGAACCAGGAGCCCGTGAAGCTGCAGCCGCCATCTTGGCATATCTATGTTATGATATATGATATATATGTTGTGTTCAGAAGTCTTTTATTTGTTGGATCTGACCCACATTTCTGCTACTTGTCTCCCAAATTGAGATGGCATCTCACATTTTGACAACTGCTTTCTAAGATTTAGCCTGTCGGGTCTTTTTAAAATGTGCAGTGAAGTTTTCATCCATAATGGCTGTAACTGTCAAATGTGCACAAGCACACTTTCCTCCCTGAACTGGGTTTTGGTCACTGTTTTTCTTTTTGACCTTGGCACATGAATGTATCACTGCATATTTAAATATTTCACTACATTAGTGTTTAACATCTTTACAGTGCTCACAAGCTCCAAAGCTTTATGTTCCCAAAAAAACTACAAAAAAACTGTGATAACCCTCCAAAAGAGAAAAAAATAAAAAAATAAAATAAAACAGGGTGGGTGGATTACTGCGCCAAATCCTGAAGGTTATGTTTAAGCCAAAATAACAAGCAAAGGACAGCCTGTTTCGTTATGGTGCAGTTTTATTCAGAGTACAAAACTCCTGGGAGAGATGACTTTCCAGTTTGTTTAAAACAAACCGCCGAGCCTGGCAGCAGACAATGCACTGCTAAGATGTGATATGTTTAATAATGGAGGCAAATCAAACCAAGACTATTTATATCCTCTTGGCTGTGAAAACTCTACAGGGGAGCTGTAAAAAGGAATCCCTCCACATTACAAGGTTTACAAGGTTAACTGTTTTATTACAGAGTGAACACAGGGCATTACACTAAAAAACTCTAGTTACTGCATTTTTAGGAAGCCTATTATGTTTATACTGACACCAGAGATCTAATGTAACTCTGCTTCTCTTTCAAGAACAAAGCTTTTTTTGTGGTGCCTTGAAATAAAGATGCATCAAGCATTCATCCACTTTCACTGCTTCACTTCACCTATAATGAAATTATCTCTTTTGGATTTTCTTCTCCATTTTTCTTTGCTTCCATACTTCATTTATTTATGCATTTAATGAAATAAAGTTATTACTGCCACAAAATATGTTCAGGGATGTCATCAAAGTAGAAGTGATTTTAGTGTATACTGTGATTTCTCAGCTTATATCAATCGGGATGATACAAAAGCATAGGTATCACTGCATTCACTTCCAGATGAGTAGAAGTGTGGCGCACACTTTGGAGTAAATGTGATACAAATAGGTGTCTGCAATGAGAGCATGCAATGTCCCAGGAGTTGTCTAATATTTTTTTTTTTAAATGAATGAACTGCAGAAAGTAATTCTGAAC
>JBBPBX010068634.1:12500-15790 GCA_038048925.1 Garcialebias charrua
TTTCTGAGGATGCTGACACACCCCTATTTTTTTTTACTCAGCACCCCTAAAATAAAAGAAACCATCATTAGGATTTTGCAACTTCTCCTACTCCGCCATAACCCTCAGCACTGGCATCCCTCAGGGCTGCGTGTTGTGGCCCCTCCTGTTCACTCTGCAGGAAGAACAACCTCCACATCAATGGGAAGAAGACAAAGGTGATAGTTTTGGCTTTCAGACCCCAAGGATCTGCGGTGGAAGTGGTCCCCATTTACAAGTGCTGTACTTGAGTGTTAAGCCCCCAGTATAGCTCTGAGTATGTCCGTACACAGAGGTACGCACGTTCTTGCGAGGCTGCTGCGAGGCTGTACAGTTGAAGCTCCGCTCCATCGCGCCAGAAGAGGGTCCCAGAGACAGCTTCCGGGATGCAGCGGTAGTAGAGCAGACGTGTCACTCCTGTGCTCTCGAGCTTATCCGTTAATATGATATAAAAAAACAACGCTAAACTAATTTATGGACTGGGCAAACAAACTCTAACACTAGAGGAGTGTGGAATGGATTCACGGCTTCGAAGCAAAGACCGAAGCAAAGATCGAAAGAAAGATAAGAAGGACGAAAAAACTGTTGTTGCCAGAGAAGGGGCGGCTAAGGCTAATTCTAGCCGAAGCGACACAGACATGGAGGCTCGGGACAATACTCCGGATCAAGAGGGAGACACCCAACTCGGGGAAGGACTTCCAAGCGTACTGAAAGAAATACGTGAGTTAAATAAGAGCCTTTCGGAGAAAATTGACCTGAGTTCAGCACAGCTCCAGACTTCCATCAACGGAGTGAAAGTTACGTTGGACAAAGTGCTAACGAGGGTAGCAGAAGCTGAGACCCGAATTGGTGAAACTGAGGACGCTGTAACTGAGCTGAAACAGCAGACGAAGCAGCTGAAAGGTGACAACGAGTTCCTTAAAAAGAAAATCGACCAGCTTGAAAATTATAGCAGGAGAAATAATGTTCGAGTGTTGGGATTAAAAGAAGGTGCTGAGGGGACCGACCCAGTGAAATTTTTCACAACCTGGATACTGGAGGTGTTGGGAGCAGGCGGCCAGGACGCAGCGGCTGAGTGGCTGGAGGTGGAGATTGAAGGAGCACACAGATTCATGTATATTTTATTTTATCCTTATGGATTATATTCTTCCCCCATCTTACCCACCCCCTCTCAGCCCCTGTTATTTGGTTGTTGTGTTATATTGTTGAGTGTAATTTACTTTAAGAATGTTTGTTGTTTGAATTGTGTCTTATTGTGATTTTTGTGATGTCATTATTGAAAAATTATAAATAAAATATTCTAAAAAAAAAGAGGTACGCACGTTCTACGCAGAGGTACAAGCGTACCCCCGCAGGGCATGCACGAGCATGGCTCAAATTTTACGACCGCTTGCCGGACTGTTTTGTATGCAACACAAATGTTTAAATTCCCCCTTCTTCATCCTTGATCTGGTCTTTTCTTTTGTTTTTTTGCCAAAAGGCAAGTGATCGCTTCCTCCTCCGTTGACGCCATAACTGAAATGATGAGAAATGAACACATTTGTCACGAGCGAATTAAACTCAGGTCCAGCGTGGCTGCGGGAGGTTCTGGAGATTTTCTGGTGTGCTGGTCTGATGTGTGGGCTGCAGGACCAGCGCTCCCTGTTTTTCATTTTATTCTTTAGAACTTTTTTATTAACATATACACAGAACACCGTTGCAGCTGGAGCTGCCAGCTCTCACCTTTTTTTCCTCCCTAACCTGTCAATCAATTTAGCAGGCGTGTCAGCAAATGACCAATCAGCAACCTCAATTTGTCCCGTAGGTAAACGCCCATTGTTTGGAGCTGCGCTGCAGCTGCTCAAATTACGTCAAGAATTTGGTGCAAAAACGCAAGAATGTAGGCGAGAACGTATACGCTGGGGTATAGGGCTGAACTCTGCATACAGTACGTGCATACGGACAGGTGTACGGACGTATGCAGAGCTATACTGGGGGCTTTACATTACAAATGCTTCTGACAATGGCCACCACATTGTTCAAGCCAAGAGCCATTGTCAACACTGGGGGCTAAGCACCCCTAAGAGGCAGATTCTAGGATCGTCCCTGGTGTCACATTTTAATTTTTAATTTATAACATCGATCTATTACAGTAACCTCTCAAGTTGGACTAAAACCACTCCTTTTCTGAGACAAACTCATATTATAAACAACTTTTGCCATCTGACTTCCCAGAGCCAAAATTAATATGAATTCTTCATATCCAGACGAGCCTAGAAGTGACTTTTTCCACATTGTTAATCCTCAAAGGGTCCTATAAAGAAAGAATAAGACCCTGTGAAAAATACTAGCAGGATAAAGCTTGTTATTTTCAGCTCGCACAGAGAACCAGAAGAGCTCTGAGGACCCCAATCGACCTTGGGAAAAGAGCTTTTAAAAATTTGAGAGACCCTTGTCGAGCGTATTGAACTTTCCTTTTGTCTGGAAAGCTTTCAGTCTCCACCCCCACACCTTTGCACACCCATATTACCCCCCTCCACCACCACCACTACACACACACACACACACACACACACACACACACACACGCACGCACGCACACAGGCAATCAAGAGCAGCAGCATTGAAATGTCAGCTGTCATACAACATGTCTTTTGGTCTCTGTTATGTCTGACTCCCAAACTTTGGTTTGTTACATCTGCACTGGTATAAACAACCACTGGCTGCAGGAGTTGGTTCAAAATGATAACAATTGATAGACCGTGAAAAATGGATATCCATTTTAGCTTTTTTTTTTTTTACTGAGGTACGGAACATCTACCTAATCTACCTGAAGACAGAATGTAACAAGCACTAAAAAGTTAATTGGCTTCATTCTTTCAACTGTTCTGTTTCAAGTGTGTGATGAAATAATGAGCTAGCATCTTAAAGAAAAGGTAGCAGCAGAGAACTATACTGTATATCATATTTGTGAAAAAAGATAATTATAACAAATACATGTGTTTGTTAAGAAGAATTATGCATGACTATTAGCTCTTCAGGCTGCCACAGGTAAACCTGCTTTCAGATGTTCTACTGATCCCTTACTTTGGTAAAGCTGAAGGACCCTTATTGCCTTTAGATTGTGGGAGAAAAAAAAATAGTTACATATTTTAACAAAAGTATTTGTTAAGTGTTGTGTTCTCATTATATGAAAAATAATGCCTTGATTTAATTAATTTGGCAGCATAAGAGCTTAGTAATAGCCTGATTCAATAAAGATTAATGAATATTAAATACAGTTTTATATATAT
>JBBPBX010068636.1:0-19068 GCA_038048925.1 Garcialebias charrua
TATATATATATATATATATATATACAGGTATATATCAAAATACAATAAATGAAAAAGTACACAAAGGAGCAAGACAATATTAGAAACTTAAAACAGCAAGTTTTTAGATAACTGTTGTGAGATGGTTCGCAGTTTTCCAGTTTTTTAATCTACTTAATGAAGAATAGTAGGCTTTGAATTTGTGACTGCTGCCGCCCGGAAACTGTGGGAAACTGCCGGAAACTCCATATGGGGGATTTAAAAATGTCCAAACATAACAAAATAGAATTTTGGCACACCTAAAACAATTAAATGTAAAATTAAATTTACACATGATTTTGTAATAATTGCAGAGATGTGAACATGTATGATTTGGAAATGTAATTATCAATACAGAGGTCTAGTGGTGACAGAACAAGGAGCTTCATTGATAACGTTGACTATCAGCATTACATTGTAACACATTTACTATGTGAGAATTAATTTGAACTCAAGGTGGTGTGAAACATGAATAAAGTTTATTTATTATATTATTATATACTATTATTTTTTTAATTTGAGGTAAGTTTGTGTGTGCTTTTACTGGTAATGTATACCCATAGTAATTCACAGCCCAGGTCCAGGTTGAGAAATGCTTTTTTTAAGACAATAAAAGTGCACTGTGTACTCAAGACCAGGTTTATTGTTGTGTTTATTTATATTGTATATTTATTAGGGCTTGAGGAAGTGCTAAATAATCCATAGTTATACCTTTGGCGTCTCCCTACAACACATGTTTTCTGTAGGGGAAAGGAAGCTGCAGTGACCACAGGTGCACCTGTTGAAAGAGGTTATTTTTGCTTTATAATTTGGATACATATGTCTTACTTGAGATAGTTTAACAATAACAAATATGACAATTGTTACTGCTCTGAACATTAGCATATGTTGCTAATATCAATTTACCACTCAGGAGGGGGTGAAAAGTATTCCACCTAGCATGTCATGAGGCGTGGCCAGGACCGTGACATGCAGCTAGCATGTTGCTAATGCTAGTTGCATGTCATGGTCCTGGCCACACCTCCTCGCTCTAACCCCCATATACCGGTAAGTTTAATAGTACATTTTCCTACTAAGGATATTATATGTGAAATTACTGTCATATATTGTTCTTATAAGTATACAAATTATATATGTTTCATTTTATACAAATTTACTAAGGATCTTATACCTGGTTTCAATGCATTATACAAAAAATATAAGTTTCAAACAAAACATATAAAAACTTTATAAAATGTACAGGGAACCCCCGACCTACGAACGAGTTTGGGACCTAAGAACCGTTCGCAGCTCGATCCGTTCGTAGGTAGGGGGTGAAAATTATATAAAAAAAAAAATATTCATTCATTCATTCATTCAACCCTTATTTATCATGCTAACGGAGCGTGCGCACATTTAATCATGTACAGTAGTGTACTGTAATGTTAAACATTGCTATTCACATTTACAGAATAAATAAAAATATATTTTCTTACTTTGAGATGGTCAAAGCCGACATCTTAGGTTGCCATGCGTTGATTGTTGTCGGGCCTAGCAGCCCCGCCGGCCGGCCAGTGAACCACCGCAGCCGCTCCAGACCTGTGTTAGCTAGCTGGCTAGCTTCTGCTAGCCAAGCCATGAGCTGGTGTTGGAGCGGCGGCGCGATCAATCTGCAGCTTCTGCTGCTGCCTTAGACATCCACAAAGTTCACAGAGACGTTTCCAGCTCGTAATTAATCCATATGAAGCCATCCTGGTCACCAGTCTTCGGCCGGCTACCGTGTTAGCTCCCGTGTTAGCTTCTGGAGCTAGCCAGGCCGGAGGTGTAGCCAGGCCGGCCGGAGGTGTTCGCACGGCGGCCTGGCACGATCGGCGATAAATCCGCTGCTGCTTGAGACATCCACAAAGTTCACAGAGACGTTTCCAGCTAGTAATTAATCCATATGAAGCCATCCTGGTCACCAGTCTTCGTCCGACTCTCGGCAGCTAACCTAAGATGGCGTCCGGTGTTCTACATTAATTTGTGACCGGAGACCCTAGTGACTGAACCTAAAATAGCGTCCGGTGTTCTACATTAATTTGTGACCGTGTAAACTGAAGACCTACTTCCTGTTGCCCAATATTGCTCAAAAATTGCTCAAAAATGATCAGAAATGATCTTTTTTATCATAATTATTATTTATAAAGCCTTTAAAACAACCAGAGCTGCAACAAAGTGATGTACACATGAAATTAAGAACATTTAAACACAAAAAAAAAAAAAAAAAAAAAATTTTTTTTTTTTTTTTTTAATTCATATTTTTATTAAATATGATATGTTCGTAAGTCCCGTGGTTCGCAGGTCGATGGGGTCGTAGGTCGGGGGTTACCTGTATATATATATTCCGTATGGGCGTTTATCAGTAAAACCGAACAGTTTATCATGCGGTTTGGCCTTTCATCCACACGTGAACTCCGGTTGATGCAACTATAAACAAATAATAACAAAACTCCGACCAAAGTGGAGATTTGAGAATTCTCCGCGTTCGAGTCTGCGTGTGGACTTCAGAACCGAAGGTTTCTACTCCACCTCCTCCAGCTGCTGCGGCGCTGACAGTCACATAATGCTCTAAAAAAAGTGCTAAAAAGTCAACATACCTGCTCTGACATGATTCCCAGTCGACATCTTCCTGCGTTTTATTAATTTTGTACTCCAACACGGTATTTAATAGTAGTCCAACCTTGCGGTCTGTCCACACAAACTAAAGAAAATAAATAAATAAATAACAGGAAGTCGCGGCAGTTGGAGGATTGTGACTGCACTACACTGCCACCTATGGGTTCAGCATATTCTTTACAACGCTCTCTGGTGAAATAAAACGGGACATGTAGACAAATATTTTAAATATTCAAACATGTATGGACAGAGATATTTTTTTTGCGCAAATATTTGTTTTTCAAACACCAGGATACGTGTGTACAGGGCCTGAAACTAAAATGCCAGCAAGTAGTTGATACAAACACCTGTTTGTTTTGGAAAAGTCTGTTACTTTTTAATAATTATTTGCCCGTCCAAAAACAAACATGATGGAATAGTCTCAGGCCCTGTACACACGTAGCCTGGTGTTTGAAAAACAAATATTTGCGCAAAAAAATATCTCTGTCCATACATGTTCGAATATTTAAAATGTTTGTCTACATGTCCCGTTTTATTTCACCAGAGAGCGTTGTAAAGAATATGCTGAACCCATAGGTGGCAGTGTAGTGCTGTCACAACCCTCCAACTCAGCCGCAACTTCTTATTTATTTATTTATTTTCTTTAGTTTGTGTGGGCAGACCGCAAGGTTGGACTACTATTAAATACCGTGTTGGAGTACAAAATTAATAAAACGCAGGAAGATGTCGACTGGGAATCATGTCAGAGCAGGTATGTTGACTTTTTAGCACTTTTTTTAGAGCATTATGTGACTGTCAGCGCCGCAGCAGCTGGAGGAGGTGGAGCAGAAATCTCCGGTTCTGAAGTCCACACGCGGACACGAACGCGGAGAGTTCTCAAATCTCCACTTTGGTCGGAGTTTTGTTATTATTCATTTATAGTTGTATCAACCGGAGTTCACGTGTGGATGAAAGGCCAAACCGCATGATAAACTGTTCGGTTTTACTGATAAACGTGTGTACAAGGCCTTAGTCAGTAATATCTATAAAATTTTCTTGTCTGTCTGAGCTTGACTGAACTTCTGAATCGCTCAAGATACTTTAAAGGGGACCACATATAGGTCTTTAAAATTTTTATGTTATGTCTGTGTGCTATCTTGACAATATTAATTCATTTTAATACACAAAATAATTCTTAGATAATTAATTATACCCTTTTTAATTCTGCCATTTTTAACTTTCGTTTTGAACGACCGGTTTCTGATACAAGTTCTGAAGTCCACGCCCTTCAACGATCTGTTTACGCCCTCTGTAACAGCCAGTATCTGTAATGTGTTGTTGTTTTAAAATTAGCTCTTTTTTATTACTCATTTGACTTACTGTTAGTGCTAGCTTAAGATAACTTACCGAAACCCGTCTGAGCGCGCCGCAATTTGCTGCTCCTTTTAGCATGAGACCACCCGAATCCGATGCTAATGTTAGCTTGTTCCTCTTCCGGTGTTCGCCAGCTCCGCTCGTTGCACGCGGCGATTTTGGGAGTTATCGCTGTTCCAGTCAAGACAACACAAAGTTCACCAAGTGTCTCCCGTAAATTAATCCGTAAGGAGAAGGTCCTCGCTGCTGCGAGGCTGCTGCAGGCTGCACGAGGCTGTACAGTTGAAGCTCCGCTCCATCGCGCCAGAAGCAGTGTCCCGTTGCCGCCGGTCCCTACGCCGGGGGTCCGCTCGTTTAATTTTTGCCGGCTGCGCGTTGGGAGCGATCGCAAATACACTAAAAATTGAACTAAAACATAAAAATAACAATTATACTTTATTTATAAAGCCATTTAAAAAAAACACAGCTGCAACAAAGTGCTGTACACATGAAATTAAGAACATATAAACAAAAGATGAGATGAAATCATCAGTGGTGGGCGTATGAACACTAGGTAGCGCTAAAGCGCTAATCCGCTTACAGTGGACCTAAACTTTTTGTCAGCGTTTTTGTGAATTGACTAACTTTTATAATTCATAAGCGGATTTGTGCTATTTTTATTTAAAATGCAGTACCGCTAATAACTAATTATCTATCAGTAAAAACCAATAAACTTATTTACAAGCTCTTATGCTGCTTGTTTTACCTTTTTCCCCACCGTAAACAGCAGAGAGGAGGAAAGGGTGTGAGGGTGAGGGGGGCAGAGCTGAGAACAGACTCGGCTCTACCATGTAGGTAAATGCCTGGGGGTCCCATTTCAGCAGTGGCCCCGGCCCCGCCTCGCCCCGTGCAGTCACCTACATCACTAACATTGATCCTGCTTGTTAATGTACATTTAACATAAAAATAATTATAGTTACGATGAAAACGATCATTAAATACGCAATAAAAAAAACGGTCGATTTCTTTATCCCCCTACTAAAAATGGACTATTCCATCTTGACATCTTCCGGGTCAGTCGTGAACTCGAGGGCTAGTTCTGTGGCTAGCTGGTTGTGCTGGGTACTTGGATAAATCCGCAGACAACCCCGCTGTTTCAAGCCAAATTAACGTGGCCGGAGGAGTTTATTGAGGGTTTTGTGTCGACCATTTGACGGTGAGTCGTTATTTTTATGTATTTTAGTTACTTTTCATTAAATCTGTTGACTACCTATAGACGCTAACGCTGTGTCTGCCGGTAGTGCTGGGTTACTAATGGATAAATCCGTAGAGAACCCCGCTGTTTCAAGCCAAATTAACGTGGCCGGATGATTTTATTGTGCGTTTTGTGTCGACCATTCGACGGTGAGTCGTTATTTTTATGTATTTTAGTTACTTTTCATTAAATCTGTTGACTACCTATAGACGCTAACGCTGTGTCTGCCGGTAGTGCTGGGTTACTAATGGATAAATCCGTAGAGAACCCCGCTGTTTCAAGCCAAATTAACGTGGCCGGAGGATTTTATTGTGCGTTTTGTGTCGACCATTCGACGGCGAGTCGTTAGTTTCATGTATTTGGGTTACTATGTATAAATGCGGTGGCGACACACCCGTGTATTTGAGATTTAAACGTGGTTTTAGGGATTAAAAGATCATTCTATTTTTTGTTAATTTCGTGGCCGAATAGAATATATGTACGTAAAGTATTAAATAAATCCTTTGATTTTTGTAATTTCATCCTTTTAGGATCATTTTTGTTACTTTTCAGTTGGCAGTGTAGTGCAAATATTGATAACGCTGCCGGCTATATATAAATATATATATATATAATATAGAAATATATAAATAGCGGATTAGATTAGCTTCCCCTAATTTTCATAAGACATTTGTGCTTTTGAAATTGTGGACCTAAAAAAATTAATAAGCGTTTTAGAAATTGTGGAACAAATTTTTTAATTAGCGGTGCCAAGCTTTGGAAATCATGAAAAACAACAGGCATGTGTTTAATACAGAAGTGGGTTGAGCCTAACCAGGGGTTGCTAGGTGAGGGGCTGGACTCATGTTGGGGTGGGTTGTGGCAGATTGGCTGCGGTTTGTGATGTCACAAACCGCAGGAAGTGAGAAATGAACCGTTTGTATCACAGACAAATAAATCTACTTAGAGTAAATAAACCACTGGGTGCATTTCTTTGGCCGTAGGACTGTTTTTTTATGAAGTACATACCCAAAGTTGAGTAAAAAAAACATTAAAAAGTGAATTTTGCATGTGTGGTCCCCTTTAATAAAACATGAAACACATATGCATCATCACTACGCAGCATGATGCACAATGTCATTATCTCAGAATCAAGGTCAAGGTCATAAATCAAGGTCAGATATTGTACATGTTTTCTAGTCTGGTACATAACTTCTTAAATGCTCAACATAATTTAATTAAACCAACACCAAAGTCTATGTTCAATAATCCATGCATAAAATCCAACAATGCTCAGTCAGGTCATGACCTGACTGTCTGACTGAACATATGACCAGACTGAACATCATTGGATTTTATGCCTGAATTTTATGCCTGGATATTGATCATGGACTTTGGTGTTTTGAACCAATTTGACATAACTGTTGACGAGGTAGAGGGCAAGCACTGGAGGAGAGGGCGTGCCCCAGAGGCCATCTTAACACCAACATAACTGTTTTTTTTTTTTTTTCCACTTTGGAGTATGGTGTTGGGAGAGAATCAATTTTTTTGGTGTTTCCTCAGACTGATGAAGCCTTCTGGAGGGAGGGCAAAACATCTCAACACAAGAAGAAAAGAAACAGTCCAGATGACCTGACTGAGCATTGTTGGGTGGAACCAAATACACAATAGACCTTTTACCAGTTGACGTCATCACGCAAAGCAAGCCTGAAACAAATGTTCTGATTGGACGGCAAAATGCCTCGTCGAATCGAAATAGGAAGTAGGGGCTAGTAGGAACGAGCCGAGGAGCTTTGTAATGATGGCAAGTTGTAATTTAGAAGCTTGGGTTCTTAAAATAGTGGACAACTGGTCAAAATGACTGAACATTGTGCCGCGGATACGAGAGGAGGTGATTGTGTGTGCTGATGGAAAATGGGGAAATCCTTCAGGCTTTTTGCAAATGTCCAGCAAATGTCCAGCAGTGTGAGTTAACTCTTGTGTTGTCGTCAACAAACTTTATATCCAAGCGTCAGAAATAAATGTTTTAAATTTCTCACGCCAATACTTCTGATATTTAGACTGATTTGATTATTGTTACAGGTTTAACATCTTCTGTTAACTGCTATAACTAGTGCCATGTCTTCATAAGAGCCGTCAGTATAAGCACAGTATGTAAACAAAAACATGACGTTTGAGTCAGTCACACAAATGTTCGTAGCGTCCTTATTTCTTATTTTATTTCTGTAAACTATGTCTTAAATACAACCTGAGACAATTGGTGATGTGATGTGAAAAATAATAACTATCCCAAGAGATACATTTATTAGCTTTCCTGAGAAATTTTAATTATGTTTGATAACGTATTTACTATTACACTTTTGACACGCTGTTTATACAGCTTACACTTTATTAGACGTAAAATATGTGAAAATCTTAAATGTATTACAAACAATATATTTTGCATGTGAATTCCATAATTACACATACAATATGGTTGTATATTGTGTTTGTTTTTACAGACAAGGAGGTGGTTGCAACCATGTTGGAAATACATTCTAAACCAACCTGCACCCAGTTGCCTTGTACATGGAAGGAACCAGCCAGAAAACGAACTGCACCTTCTACTTGGGATGAGCTGCAAGTTTTAAAGTGAGTTTAATCAGTGTTCCTGAAGAAATTTCATATTACACTTATAACGCAAATACCCAGAAAGGTGAATTTCAGTCAAACTTCACCAACCATTGGAATAATACAATATCACTTATTCCAATTATTATTATTATTATTATTATTATTATTATTATTATTATTATTATTATTATTATTATTATTATTATTATTATTATTATTATTATTATTATTATTATTATCTTATTCCAATCAAAAAACTATTCAACATTGTACAATTGTAGTTTATTGTATTGTGTTAATTATTGTTGTTTTCTAGTGGCACTAGATAAGAAATAAATGCAATGACATATGTACGGTTTTAAACGTTTTCTACAATTGTAAGATCTGGAATTGTTTTTGGACATTTAAAAAAAAACTTCTACAAACAGATTTGCTAATCTGTATTTTGATATCAACCACATTTTTCATGTTGGTGTCATTTAAGGCATGACATTGGCGTCGAGAAGTTTTCCAAGAGAACGCTGAACAGCCTGCGTTTTGACCCACGACGTCCTGATGAATTAGTCCATCACTGCTGGTCTTCAAAAGGACATTTTGAGCATGGAGCCATTGTTGACCTGTTGTAGGTTGTGGTAGTAAACATTAAAAAAAAATCACTAACGCTTATCTGTATTTTTTCTTTAATTCCTTTATTTTGTCTACATTTTAAAGCTTCGTGTTTTTTTCTTTTGAGATATGCTATGTCCCTGGCTGCGGTTCTCGATGCAGATGACATAGCTGATGACCTTGGCACCTGTCCACTCTCCACACCATCAGAGAGACCTGCCAGAAGTTCAAAACATCTTTAAATGTCTCACAAGCAGAATCAGATTTAATTGAGGCAGAAACACGCAAACAGTCGTGTAGTGAAGAATGGTTCAAACACAGAAAAAAGTTATGCTGCTGTTTTTGCACATCAAGATGATTACAACAGAAGCTTTTCTCATTTTGATATGATGTTTAAAGATACTGATTAAATACAGCTGAAGTTTGCACGTTATCAAGATGTTTCTACCAGATTTTTTTGGGTAAGAAAATAAACGGTGCCTTACTGAAATAGTTTTATTTTTAATTCAATTATTACATTCCATTGTTACACACACACATTACTTATATAAGTTACAAACAGAAACAACACATACCAGAAGATGTGTTTGTATTTGTCATTTCACTTGTTAAAGGAAGCAGCAGCCTACAAGGACAGAAAGTAACCTGCTAATATTTTTTTTTAATGATGCTTTCTCTGACAACTTGGAGACTTTAGACAGTTTAATGTTTATGGGGTTCTGTTGCTAAGTCATCAAAATCCTAAAATGTGACTAAAACAGCATTTGTATATTAACAGATTAAAAATTTTAACTAAACAATAGTTCCACTTTATTAAAAGTCCAATTAGAAAACAGTTGCTTTATATTTAAAGGTTGGTGTGTTCATTTCTAAATTTAATGTACTACAATCAATGTCTGTTTTGGGATGTGTGGACTATTTCATTAATCAATTACTGTAATAAACATGGGTTTGAATACAGTATATAAATTTAATCAAATTGGGGAGGGAATGACTGAGCCAGATGAGGAGTGCTGCAAGTTTTCATTGGATTAGCGTGATGTCCTTCAAAGACTTCAACCAATGTGATGTCACAGTCGATATAATTAATTTAAAATATATATATTTGGATCATGACAGGGCTGACAGGTCCATAAATGCGTGTCGGCCCAGCGGGCAAGCAAATCTTTGTGCCCCGCCGGGCCAGTTACACGCTGCCGGAAACACCTGTACTTACAAAGATATATTTACTTTATTGCACTTAGTGCTACAAAAGCCCACAACACTCCTTGTACAATACATACTTCTTCCTCAGTGTGCCCTGGATGCAGAAAGGGGGGCAGGTTCAGACTAGCTCCCCTTTTACCATCTCTGACTTGACATCAAACCCTTTGTCAGCAAGGAGTTGGTGGCCAGTTGCTACTGTAAAACAAAGTATTAATTCACATTTGACAATAAACAAAACAGTCTTATGGTGTGCTCACACCAAGCAGCGTTTTGACCTCCAAAGCTTCCAGCTTCCATGTAAAGTCAATGGTGGACGCACCTCCAGCAGCCTCCTGGCGTCAGGCGTCAGGCGTCATGCGTGTTGAGCGTGCTGTGGAGCGTTTTTCCGTGTAAGTGAACCGGCGTCGGCTTCCAAGTTCCGCCTTCAGCTGAGCTGAAGTTTTCGCGGTTCAAACGTTCAAACGCCGCTCAACTCTACCTGATTGGTTGGTGTGTCAACCAATCAGGGAGAGTCGGGGTGGAGCTATGTGACGCGGAACGAGGGGACGGTTGTGCGCATGCGCAACTGTGTGACGTATTGTTTGTTGGACAGAAAGAAAGCGCGAAGTTGTGTACAATGGAGGAGAAACTCATCGTTGCTGTGTGTACCCATCCAGTCCTTTACGACCAGTCAAATGTCCTCTACAGAGACAGAAATAAAAAGCTCGTTGCCTGGCGTAGTGTCAGTGATGAACTCAATACATCGGGTAAGTTTAACGTTTAACGTTCACAATTAACGTTATTAACGTTAACGTTCTTCTTCTCTGCTAGCCGATTTGATTTTGATTTGATGTTTAGGGGCAGATATAATAAGATTTCATCTTCTTTCTGCTCCCTTCATTTTATCCTACTTGTATTCTTGTATCTGATGAAACTGTCTTGTATTGTTCTTTTAAAATGAATGAATAAACATCAATAAAAGAACAATACAAGACAGTTTCATCAGATACAACAATACAAGTAGGATAAAATGAAGGGAGCAGAAAGAAGATGAAATCTTAATATATCTGCCCCTTATTTCACAGTTTGTTCAAACAATCATAACCTTCAAACTACATCACAAATTGGATAAAAATAAGAATGATTTCAGCTATCACAAAGTATAGCCAACACATTTAACGTTTTTCAATGCCTTTGTTTAGTGGAAGCATGCAAGAAGAGGTGGAAAAGTCTTCGTGACACATACGCAAAGGAAGTGAAGAAGGATCGAGACAGAAACAGGAGTGGTGCAGCCGCAGACAACACTGTGAAATGGAAGTACATGGCGGTCATGTCCTTCATGAAGCCATTTGTCACGCCACGTCCAACCAGTGGCAACATGCAGGACAGGACAGATGTGGACAGCTACACAGAGGACCAGGCCGCTTACGACGAGACGCAAGACCAAGAGGAGGCTGAAGACGATTCAGCAGCATTCGAGGCCTCGTCTATTCTTGGTAAGTTGTGACTCACAGACATACTGCAATGTTGTTATATGTATTTCAAGTTAAATAAATTTTTTATTTGTTATTTGATTCACAGAAACCATTGACGTAGGTGTGTTGGAGCTGGCTCAAACCGCCTCCGCAGTGACAACTCCTGCTCCAGTGAGAACGTCTTCTCCTTTTCCAGTACCATCATCCACCACGTCTGTGATGCCAGCACCTGTGATGCCAGCACCTTCCTCGTGTGCCCCAGGTGTGACTCTCATCGTACTTTTTTTGTAGATTTAGTGTCAAAAAACCACAGACACAAATACACACACAACTGATCCAGTGGTGGCAAAATCTCCCCCACTTCAAAACACACCCACCCACACACACACACACAACAGAACATATGTAAACTCATAAGAACAATTAATTGAAAGCTCATCTAACATTCAACACATGTACTGTGTTCTTTACAGGATCAGCGCGGAAGAGACCCCGTAGGGAGCAGGGACCCATGCAGCGCAATGACTTTGAGCGTAATGTGCTAGAATTTTTGAATAAAAGAAGTGACATGGCTGCCACACTGCCCCCACCACCACCTCCCCTCGATGCAGTAGATCATTTTCTGTTGTCGTTGGCTGGTCCCCTTAAACGTATGCCCGCATTACAGCGTGAGAGACTTCAATATAAAATCTACACCATGGTTTATGAGGAGTCCACTGGCGACAGAGTGGGTCCAGTGACGTCCGAGGAAGTCTAAATACAGTACACACACACACATATATATATATATATATATATATATATATATATATATATATATATAAATATATATACATATATATATATATATATATATATATATATATATAATATATATATATATATATACATATATATATATAATACACACTTTGTATATACATACATATATATATATATATATACACACATATATATATACACACATATACACTTTGTATATATGTATATATTATTAGTTTTTTTTAGATAGCAATGTGTTTTCTACTTTTAAATAACTGTGTTTTGTTTATTTTAGATAGCAATGTGTTTTCTACTTTTAACACTAGGATGACTGAATTTTCAAGATCCTGAGGACAAACCCCCTCCTTTTCCTGAACAATTATTGGACCATTAACTGCCTTTTGTTATAAATATGTGTGTACTCAACTCAGACACCCCCACCACACCCGACTGCATTCCAATGTTTTCACCAGGTAAGACTCTGCTTGCACTTCCCCCCTTAAGTCAGAGCAGTATAAAAGCAGACACAGACAGGAGTGAATCATTATTTTGTACCCTTCTGTGGTATGTGGAACAAACAGAAACATTATGGCCCCCAATAAGACCTACACTGTTTCAGAAGTGTTGGAATTACTGACTGCTGTGGATGACTGTGAGTCCGATGGAGGAGAGGAACTAGCTTTTGACAAAGTAGATGATTCAGACACCGAGTTGAACTTAGAACTTTCTACAGATGAGGATACCAGTGGTGAATCTGATAAAGAGCAGTGCAGCCCTCCCAGAAAAAAACGTTCAGAAACAAAGAAAAACATATCAGCATCAAGCGTGAAAGCAAAGGATGGGACAGTTTGGGAGACTGTAGGTGCTGGACACCTGCAGCAGCAAGAATTCCATGCAGAGGCTGTATTCCAAGAGAGGGCAGGACCTACAGAACATGCCAAGGTAATATTTCTGTTTGTTAGACATTTTTGTGTTGTGTTTGTATAAATATTTATAATTGTGTAGATTAGCAGTGTGTATATTGCTTTTTTGTTTTCGTTTTCTTAGTAAAAAAGCAAAAATTTTGTCATGTATCAAAACTAAAACAAAGCAAAGTGCAGTAAAACGGAAGTGATACTGTATATAATTAAAATATTTATTTATTTTCTTTCCTGCAGCGTCGGATAACGAGTAGACTTCAGAGCTTTCTGTGTTTGTTCAACATGGAGATGCTTCTGATCATCACAGAGTGCACCAACCATGAAGCCCACAGAACAAATGACACCTGGAGCCTTTTTGTCAGTGAGCTTATGGCTTTCATAGCCGTTCTGTTTCTACGAGCAACTCTCTGCCCAATTGGTGCAATGATCGAGTCTTGGTCAGAAAAATATGGTGTGCCTGTAATCAAGGAGACGATGTCCCGTGACTGCTACAAAGAAATCATGAGGTACTTGCGCTTTGACAACAAGGACACCCGTGCGGAACGTGTGAAGACCGACAGATTTGCTGCAGTTTCAGACATTTGGCAACGTTTTGTAAGTAACTGTCAGCAGTGCTACGTACCAGGACAGCACATTACTGTTGATGAGCAGCTGTTTCCAACCAAGGTACGCTGCCCTTTTACACAGTACATCGCAACTAAGCCAGATAAATTTGGCATAAAGTTTTGGATTGCTGCAGACTTGGACACAAAGTATATGTGCAACGCCATTCCATATTTAGGAAAGGACCCCAGCCGTCCTAAAGGAGAAAGACTATCTGAGAATGTTGTCATGAAACTCATGGAACCATTTCTGGGCAATGGAAGAACTGTAACCATGGACAACTTCTTCACATCTGTGACACTGGCTAACAGACTGCTAAACCACAACACAACTCTGCTCGGCACAATCAACAAAATTAGACGGGAGATTCCCCTTCCAGCAAAAAATGGCAAGGGCTGGAAAGAATTCTCCACACAAGTGTACAAATCAGGCAGTGCCACACTGACCGCGTATGCTCCTAAGAAAAACAAGTTGGTCTGTGTTCTCAGCACCATGCACCAACAAGTGCTAGTTGGCAATGAACATAAAAAAAAACCAAACACTATAACAGATTACAACTCCATGAAGGTATGTAGATAAGTAATATTGCTGCAATGGTTTTATACATCTATACTTTACTTGTTATATTGTTGTTCAAAATCTAACATTTAATTTAATTTAATTTTTTGCAGTGTGGCGTTGACATAATGGACCAGATGGCACGTGTATATACGGTGCGTGCCGGCACATGCAGGTGGCCCATTGCCGTGTTCTACAACATGCTTGACCTAGCAGCAATAAATGCTTATGTGTTATACAAGGCCTGCATTGGGTCCAAGGAAAGCAGAAGAGACTTCATACATGGCCTTGCACTGGAACTTCGTCAGCGTTTTATGATAGAAAAGGCCATGCTGAAAAAGCCACGTCCCCAGCCTGGTCCTGGAAAGACGACACAGTGTCAGGTTCAGACCCTCTGCAAAAGAAACCGCAGCAAAAAACAGTGTGCAATTTGCAAGAAGTTTACCTGTCGCAAATGTAGAAATGAGGACAACTGGGTGTGTAATAAGTGTTAGATGTGAAGCAGCAACAACTACACACCAACATTTAGATTTTGTTGTAAAAACAAAATGTATATATTGCTTTTGTATGATGATTTGCAAAAGAAACAGCAGCAAAAAACAGTGTGCAATTTGCAAGAAGTTTACCTGTCGCAAATGTAGAAATGAGGACAACTGGGTGTGTAATAAGTGTTAGATGTGAAGCAGCAACAACTACACACCAACATTTAGATTTTGTTGTAAAAACAAAATGTATATATTGCTTTTGTATGATGATTTGCAAAAGAAACAGCAGCAAAAAACAGTGTGCAATTTGCAAGAAGTTTACCTGTCGCAAATGTATGAGGACAACTGGGTGTGTAATAAGTGTTAGATGTGAAGCAGCAACAACTACACACCAACATTTAGATTTTGTTGTAAAAACAAAATGTATATATTGCTTTTGTATGATAATTTGCAAAAGAAACAGCAGCAAAAAACAGTGTGCAATTTGCAAGAAGTTCACCTGTCGCAAATGTAGAAATGAGGACAACTGGGTGTGTACTAAGTGTTAGATGTGAAGCAGCAACAACTACACACCAACATTTAGATTTTGTTATAAAAACAAAATGTATATATTGCGTTTGTATGATGATTTGTAAATATTATTTTCAATAAAATGCTGCAAATTCATGTTTATGTATCTTGAACCTAATTCCCTCTGCCATATCTGCTGATTTTGGACTACATGAAGTCAACTGATGGACCGGCACAGGTCACACGACATGAAGTCAACTGACGGACCAACACAGGTCACATGACCTGAGGTCAACTGATGGACCGACACAGGTCACATGACCTGAGGTCAACTGATGGACCGACATAGGTCACATGACCTGAGGTCAACTGACGGACCAACACAGGTCACATGACCTGAGGTCAACTGACGGACCGACACAGGTCACATGACCTGAGGTCAACTGACGGACCGACACAGGTCACATGACCTGAGGTCAACTGACGGACTGACACAGGTCACATGACCTGAGGTCAACTGACAAAACGACACAGTTCACACGACATGAAGTCAACTGACGGACCGACACAGGTCACATGACCTGAGGTCAACTGACGGACCGACATAGGTCACACGACATGAGGTCAACTGACGGACCGACATAGGTCACATGACCTAAGGTCAACTGACGGACCGACACAGGTCACATGACCTGAGGTCAACTGACGGACCGACATAGGTCACACGACATGAGGTCAACTGACGGACCGACACAGGTCACATGACCTGAGGTCAACTGATGGACCGACATAGGTCACATGACCTGAGGTCAACTGACGGACCGACACAGGTCACATGACCTGAGGTCAACTGACGGACCGACACAGGTCACATGACCTGAGGTCAACTGACGGACCGACACAGGTCACATGACCTGAGGTCAACTGACGGACTGACACAGGTCACATGACCTGAGGTCAACTGACAAAACGACACAGTTCACACGACATGAAGTCAACTGACGGACCGACACAGGTCACATGACCTGAGGTCAACTGATGGACCGACATAGGTCACATGACCTGAGGTCAACTGACGGACCGACATAGGTCACATGACCTGAGGTCAAGTGACGGACCAACACAGGTCACATGACCTGAGGTCAACTGACAAAACGACACAGGTCACACGACATGAAGTCAACAAACGGACCGACACAGGTCACATGACCTGAGGTAAACTGCCGGACCGACACAGGTAACATGACCTGAGGTCAACTGACATACCGGTATAATGGACCAGATTGCACATTTATATGCGGTGCGGCCCATTGCCGTGTTCTACAACATGCTTGACCTGGCAGCAATAAATGTTTATGTGTTATACAAGGCCTGCACTGGATCCAAGGATTTTGGACTGAGGGGTAGGGGGTGGGGGGGGTAGGTGTACAATTAATGGGTCTTTAGTAGGGTCATTAGCATTTGAATCGACATTATATAGCCCACTGAAAGGGACCGGGGGATTCAGAAGCCAAGTTCACTTGCGCAAAAAAGCGCAGCCTTAGTCAAAGTAGTGTTAAAAAAGGTCAATAAATAAAAGTGTATTATGGCAATCCCTTTTGTATTCCTCTCCACTCTCAACATTATTCTGCCGTCGCCGTGACGTATGTGGTGAGCGCGTGCGCTCTGGCTCCTGATTGGTCAGGTCTCCTTGAGAAAACGGCTGATTAACCAGGAACACTCCGGGAACAGCTCGCCACCTGTCCAGGAATCTGCTGCAAGTCTCCCAGAGGCCACCAGAGGGCGCACCGGGTCAAATCTGGTACCAAACAGACTTTGTTCGGTTTGTTTATGAACAGATAGATTTTATATGTTTCTGCACTGACTCGTTAATCTGGTGAAAGCTTTCATGTCCATCATGGTGAGTTTACTTTTCAGCATTACAACATACTTTGTTGCATTGAAATCATGCACATTTTTAAATGTGATCTTTTGTTTTGTCTTTTTTTTTTCTTGTTCCTTTGTCTAATTTTATGTTTCTGATACTTTCTGATCAGTTCTTGTAACCATGGTAATATGTTCTTTACAACATCTACACTGAGAAGAAGTTTTAACTTGTTATTTTTTAAACAGATAAACTGAAGCTATTTGGAGCACACACACACAAAAAAAATACAACTGTAACATCAAAAATCAAGACAATGTATACAAACAAAACTGTTACATATGTCACAGGATAACAATTATATACCACATGAAAATCTGTGTTTTTGCAATTCACATAATGTGTCCACACGGAAGGTTAGATTACTAAATACTTCTGTACAATGACCCAACATTCCCAGATATAGACTGAATGACTTTCATGCACTGTCTGTTTGAAGTCTTGTGTTCATCTACTTTAAAATCACTACTAAAATTTTAGTGCCTAAAAAGTGCAACCTAGCCTGCATGAAAGCCTACCGCCTTAATCTTTCACATGTAACTACAAAATTTTTTGAGTGGCTTGTTTTGCAGTACAGCAAGCATAACCTCTCCAGTTTATATATAGAGCCAACTGCACCACTGAAGATGCAACCTCCACTGTACTCCAGCTCGCTCCATCACATCTGGAGGAGAAAAACACACACCTTCTTTTAGCTCTTCATCATTCAAGCTGAGGCTGCTGGGGATGCTCCGTCATGTGCATCTGGTTAATCACCTTCCTGTCTCAGAGACAGCAGAGAGTCATGGTGGACAGCTGCACATTGAAAAGTGTTACAGTGACTACAGGGTCTCCTCAAGGCTGTGTCCTTAGTCCCCTTCTGTTCAGTCTGCTCTCCCATGACTGCTCTGCTCCGCTCTCTAACACCGACCGACTCATCAAATTTGCAGACACTGTAACAGGACAGTGGTGGGGTCAACGAGAAACCATTAAGAATTTGCATAAAGGAGTAAGGTGCTTAACATTGTGACGTAGCTCACACAACCTTTACCTAAATATACCGTAGTGAAAACGAAGGCGATTGTGATTGATTTTTTTATAGGAGGGTTGGTAATCAGCATCATTCATCGCTGACCACTGGTAGTACCCCTATAGCAGGGGTCACCAACCTTTTTGAAACTGAGAGCTACTTCGTGGGTACGGAGTCATACAAAGGGCACCAGTTTGATAAACTCTTCGGAAATAACAAAGCGTAAAGTGAAAAAAATGTATAATAAACATATTTTTAAGAACATATTTTTAATATAGACATTTTAAAAGATATATAAATACAAAAAAAGAATAACAACTGAATAAAATGACATTTGAAATGCAGCTTAGTAGTGAGTTGTGCTATTTTTAGAACAGGTCCACGGGCACCTCAAAATGGTCCTTGGGGGCGACCGGGTGCCCGCGGGCACCGTGTTGGTGACCCCTGCCCTGCCCTATAGTGTCAGCCATGTAAAGTTCTTGGGGGTTCTACCTGGCAAATGACAATACCTCTGCTGTCAACACCACAACTATTGTAAAAAAGTCCACAATTTACTTCACACTCAGTGACGCCTGAAAAAGGCTGGATCACCCACACCCCGTCTCATCGCTTTTTACAAAGGAACTGTGGTGTCTGTGCTGATGTGCAGCCTCACCTCCTGCTTCAGTGGTTGCAAAGCTCTGGAGAAACACCAGCTGAGATGATAAAAACAGCACTGTCCTCACTACTGGAGATAAGAAAATAAATAAAAGCACACCACCCTGCCTACGGCCTGTTCTGTTCCTGCCACTTGGGAAAATGTATTGAAGCCTTCACCCCAGATCCAGCATGATGCTGAAAAGTTTCATTCCAACAGCAAGCAAAGTCACCAATGAACTGGTCAGGTTCCAGTTTATTATTTTTAATATGAATATATTATATGTGTGTTTTATTTTTATTAGTTGGAGTTAGCTGCACTGGGGTCTGTTAATTGTGTCATGTACAGTATATATTTTTAAACAGTAAAAACTGGCTGAATTGCTTTGTTCCGCTTTGATAGTTCCTAATTATAACTAGGGATGCACCGATCCACATTTCTCACTTTCGATCCGATACCTAAAATGTGGGGATAGACCGATACTGATACTTTTCCGATCCGATATTGTTCAGGTATGGGAATCTGTATAATGAAATTTTTGTACTGAGACTATTCATTTTAAC
>JBBPBX010068637.1:0-19067 GCA_038048925.1 Garcialebias charrua
TCCGAGGTCAGAGGGCCTTTGAGACGACGGTGTATCAATTCAATCTTTCACTGCACTAAAACCATAGATATACGGAAGGATCTGATGTCGTATATCTCCGTATCCTTCACATATACTTATACTTATATTTCTGGATATTCCCGGAAATGGCCCGCAATGATCCTTAAAAGATCCCAAAATCCCAAAATCCGGATACTTATCTTTGGCAGACCCTTGACGAATAACAGCCACATTTATTTTGGATCTGCCGAAGATAAGTATCCAGATTTTGGGATTTTTTAAGGATCATTGCGGGCCATTTCCGGGAATATCCGAACACAGATCCTTCCGTATATCTATCGTTTTAGTGCAGTGTTTGCTTTGCGTAGCTGGTTATTTGTGTGCGCTGAGTTATCAAAGACAATGTCACGCATTGTACCAGTTCGGTCATCCTCTGTATCATTCAAGTTTTCAAACAACCAACTTATGTCCACTATCTCCTCAGAGCTTAGAGGTATGTTGCCTTTTTTCTGGAACTTCTGTGATTCATTGCCGGTCTCTGGACTGTTCCGTTCGAGGGGCAGGAGGGGCTTGTCCTTGAACTGGGGGTTCCTGTTCGGACCCCCTTTTGTGATATGGTTTACTTTTGTGACCATCTTTCTTATCTTTAGGACGTGCGCCCCCCTTTTGAAATCGTTTTCCGTACTCTGGGTCTTGTCTGAGCCACTGCGGTTCATAGTTCCAGCGGGCATCAACATGTCGTGGTTTGTTAGTTTGAAAAACATGTTTCTTCTCGCCTTTTTTAGGAGAGGGAGTTGATGAACTTGTCCCTTCCAGCTCCAGCGAGTGGGATTTGACCGCTTCACCTGGGGACACCTGTAAGGGTGTTTTGGTTTGCATGTTAGCTTCAAAGACATTCACAGCACACTGTTTTATTTCTTCCATGGTTTGCGTTTTTGCATTAACCACGGTGAGCAGCGGAAATCGTATCTCATAGACGAGATGTAAGAAGAAAGACCACTTACAGTACTCATCTTCTTCCATGCCTGGTGTATATTTGTCGGCAAAACGAGCTTTAAGAAACCTGTCGTAAAACGTCAAAGGATGTTCACCTGCTTCTTGCCACACGTACCTGTCAACTGAGCAGTCACCACCTCGGCTCGTTCTAAGCCATTGTGGGGCCCTGATGGAGTGGACCCTCTCACTTGTTTCACCCTGTTTAACGTCCATTATTGTATTGATTTTGTGTGAAAAAAATCAAAAGATTGTTCTCATGTTAGTGTTTGCAAATAAATATTCACTTTTAATGTAGCACTGAGTCAAATAAACTAATCAGCTGAGGTTTACGCGTTTCACTGTGTAATAAGTATTCATAGGTACCTTTTTTCAGGTTTTTACCCTCAATGAACTTTGTAAAAGTTAAATGCACTCTTGCAGTGTTAACTTTAAAATAGAACTTACGTTCAAACAACAGTTACTAACTAACCCAAGCAGCCTGATTTCCGTTTTTTCTTACTCAAACGCTTATAAAAGAGGGCTGACTTAAATGCAATGACTTCACTAAAATGTGACAGGATGCTGCTTGAGCATGCCTTTAAAAAGATGTCTTGCAGTCTCAGTGAAACTGATTTTGTACTGCATTTGACAGTTATCAGGAGTGAAAAAGGACGTTCTGTTCGTTATTTTAAACAATTTTTTATTTAAAATAAACGAGTGTTCGTGCGCTCAGCATAACAGTACAGTAATGATGTTCCTTCAAATAAAAATCAGTGATTTTTATCAATTTGTTGTCTTGTGACATGTTCAAATCTGGTCTGCTTTCTTTGCTTCTTTGGAGTGAAAAATGTACTTTCGTTTGTTATTTTAAACTTTTCATTTAAAATAAACTGGAGTCATTAATTTTACACAGAAAAACGTTAAAAATGCAATTTTTAACTAAAAGTGTACAGATGTACAACAATTCTGTTTAAAATTCAGAGATGTGAAGAGCTTAATGTGGAAATGCTCTGTTCTCCATCATTTTTTTTTTAATTTAAAAATCAAATAAAAAATGCTTCTTGAGAGTTATTTTAAATCCCCAGTATTTAAAATGAGCATAAATTGTGTGTCTGTACCTCTGTTATACTAAAATTTGTATTTAGAATAAACAGGAGTTGTGTACAGAACAATTTTTAAAAGCTGGTAATTCACCATAAAAATGCTGACTTCTCATGATGTATTTGAGAAAACTCATCTGTTAACGTCTTTTAACCCACAGGGGGCAGCTTTGAGTCTTAATGTTATCACGAGGAGACTGTTTTCTAATCAGTATTTATTTCATTCAGTATTTAACTGAAAACTACCTTTTAGAGTTAGTTTCTAGTGTGTTCGTGATAAACGCTCGAACTACGGTCTTGTCAGAGACACATCTGTATGATTAGACAGTTTAGATGGCTTCAAATGAGTTTTTAAACTTTCAGTGAAATCTCGTTTGTTCTGTGAGAGTGAACTGCTTGTCACCCAAAGTGCACCTGGAAATGACGACACAAATAGGCGGGTCGACGCAACGCGTCACCAGCTTCCGTTGAGCGAGGCGGAGCTCGCTAAACAGATACGTGACGTCAACCAATCAATCACAGCGTTTGTAGTTCATTCCAAGCATTCATGGTGAATGTAGTTTCTTACCTTCGACCAGTGCAGTGCCGGAAATGACGACAAAGTGGGTTGTTCGCAACAGCGTGCGTTCCCAAATCAGCGAATCAGCGTTCGCTACGAGAGTGATTGACAGTTCACAGCTCTCGTTCATCCAATCACAGCTCATAAACAAAACGTGTTGGACACGTCTTTTTAACGTTACCTTAGCACAACAGAACACAACGTTATAGACTCTTAAACAACTCCAACGCTTCAAATTAACTTCCCAAAATTCTGAAACGTGGCAATCACATTTAAAACAGGCACAACTAAGCTACGCTCAGTAACCAGCACGTCAACTGTAACACGACACGGACTCCCTCGGAGCCGCGTTCAGGTCGGTTCCGTCCACTTTAAAGGAGCAGAACTCGGGTTTCAGAACCACTATCCGACACCGTTCTAACAGTTATATGCTTCTTTGACCTGCTCTAACATGTAAAATACCAGCACAGCGATCTTTTAGATGTTAATTATAGCTTTCAGGCTTTTGACACGGCGGTCAAACAAAGCTTTGTACAGGAGTCTGTGTGAACTGGACCGGAACCAGAACCCCCACAGACCACGGGCTGACAAAAACCTCACCTAAAAGCTTCCAACAGCGTGTAAAAGAGTTGAACGAATAACAATCCCTCAGCCTCAAATGATAAAAACATGCAGAATCTGCCTGTCTAGAACACTTCCAGCCAAAATTATTATCCTCAGAGTTTAAAACTTGGATCCTCTTATGCAAACATGACGTTACAGTTCATGAGAGATCACAGATTTATGAATAATCTTTCAGAAAACTCGTACGGCCACCAGATGAAGGAAACATGAGGGAGACCATATATTGTGTCTTTAAACACATATAGTGCCACCCAGATGTAACTAAAGGATTTTAACAGGGGTCAGTATTAAGCTGACCTCTTTATCCTTAATTAATTTACTTATTCAGATTGAATAGTAATTTCACGGATTCTTTTCTTTTTCAGTTTACCCAATATTTCTGTGATCTTTATGATGGATAAATAAACAGAAGCCATAGAGTGACAATGGACAGTTAACTTAGTTTGGTATGCCAGGCGACACTACCATTTATTTAAAATAAATCAACTAAATTAACACCATTACACTTGATTGACATGATTTCACTTTCTTTCAATTTAATACGTCAGCACACTTAAATTTAACACAACAGACTTCAATACTGGATGTTGAACATATTTAGTCTGTGGGCTCTTTAGCTTAAAATAGTTTCCAGCTTAGAATTGAGGGAAAAAGATAGGAGGAAAGATGGGTTAAAGGAAATTGTCTTGAGCATGTTACCAAAGTGACACTTCTCATCAGATTTCTGCTAAAATCCAGGTACGTTTGTAAACAGCTCTTTACCTTTCGACGACGAGTCTGATAAAGAGATGACACCAGCCTGTAAGATGCACAGTCCTTCAGGCCCAGTTCGTCCGAACTGGTCATTCGTTTACGTTTCCAACGTCTCCTGGGTTCCGCTTGGTCATCAGAAAATATGTCAGCTCCTGGCCTCTGACTTCAAGATAAGCTTATTCCAGGAAGGAATAAACAAAGTTTTGAGCTTACGCTCGTTCGAAGTGGATTCATAACAGCATGTTATACAATCCTTAGCTGAATGACTGTCCTTGGCGGGTGACAGGCATTCATTCAGCTCTTTGGGACGTCTTCAAGTCTTGAAGTTCCCAGAAACTCTTCCGTTCCAGCAACAGCTTAGAACTTAGTACCAGCTCTGAGAGGAGAGCGACTTGTTTCTTCCCCATTGGTCCGACAGGACCGGTCGGGGAGTTCACTTGTTGTTATCAGAGTACAAGGCCACAACTAGCAGCAGAGAGAAATGTTTAGGAAAAGACAGACTCATAGACTCCAAGAGGAAAAACACTTGGATTAGCGTCTTAACACTTCTAAAACAAATCTGAAAAGCACAGTTTGACATAAAATTCAACTATGACACCATTATATGGTCAAGTAACACAGTAATACTACATATTAACAGAATAACAGCAGCTTAAAAGCACACATCATGAAAATGACAAAAGTTATTCTTTTGATTACATTAGAATAAAATCAAAGATAGAAATAGTCTCTTTTGGTGACTATATTCTCAGATTATAACTAATGGAATAATTTGTAGTAAGTGTCTTGCTTTACTGAGAGGTCAGTAAAGGTCATCTCTGGAACAGTTCAAAAGTACCCAGGTGTATCAAAGTGGACAAGGTCATGCTCACTACACTTATAAGACTGAGTTTGTTGCCGTGACTCAGACTGAAGAAGTCTTTTGTATAAAAAAGAAAATGTTTCCGCAAAGAGGAATCCATCCAGAGGACCTGACTGACCTTGTTAGAACTATTTACCTTATTGAGCATGCATCAGGACGTTTTTAATGGTCTTATTTCTTCCACTGTGGTATTTCTGGTAATGGTACTGTTGGACTGCTTGTTAAGTTGCTAACTTGAATCCTGTCTCCTGTCTCTGCTCCCTATAATCACTAACATCATCCACTCCTCCCTATCCTCTGGCATTGTTCCCACAGCCTTCAAATCTGCTGCCATCACCCCCATCATCAAGAAACCAGGTCTTGACTTCACCAACTTCAGTAATCTTCGTCCGATCTCCAATCTGCCCTTCATCTCCAAGATCCTTGAAAAAACTGTTGCTAGTCAACTTCACTCACACCTGTCCAACAACAACATTTATGAAGAGTTTCAATCTGGATTTCGCCCCCACCATAGCACCGAAACAGCTCTAGTAAAAATTACTAACGACCTTCTTCTTGCTGCTGACTCTGGTCTTCTGTCCATCCTCATTCTTATGGATCTAAGTTCTGCCTTCAACACCATCTGTCATTCTATCCTCCTCAACAGACTAACCTCCACTGGCATCTCAGGTACCCCGTTAGACTGGTTCAACTCTTATCTCTCTGACCGCACTCAATTCATTCAGCTTAAATCCTTCCGTTCCCAGTCTTCCCCGTTCTCCACGGGTGTCCCCCAAGGCTCTGTCCTCGAACCCCTCCTCTTCATCATTTACCTCCTTCCTCTAGGTCACATCTTTCGGAAATACGGCGTCCATTTCCACTGTTATGCTGATGACACACAGCTCTACTTGTCATCAAAACCTAACTCCACCCACCCACCCTCCATCCTCACCGACTGTCTCAATGAGCTAAATCACTGGTTTTCTAACAATTTCCTTCAACTAAACAGTAACAAAACAGAAATCATTCTTGTCTGTACCAAAAACTCTATTTCAAAATCAGAACATCTTCTCGTCCCCCTTAACAACTCTCTGCTATCCCCCTCCCCTCAGGTCAAGAGCCTCGGTGTCATCCTCGACACCACTCTCTCCTTTAACCGTCTCCGTCCTTCTCTCACACCCCGCTCCACAGCCATCCTGGTGCACAGTCTTGTGACTTCCCGTATCGATTACTGCAACTCCCTTCTCTACGGCCTCCCCAACAAATCTCTCCACAAGTTACAGATGGTCCAGAACTCAGCTGCCCGTGTCATCACTCAAACCTCCTACTATAACCACATCACTCCTGTCCTGCAGCAGCTCCACTGGCTCCCGGTTAAATCACGCATTGTCTTCAAAATTCTACTTCTCACGTTCAAAGCTATCCACAACCTTGCCCCTCCTTACCTCTCTGACCTCTTACAAATCTCCATCCCATCTCGCTCTCTCAGATCCTCCTCTTCGCTACATCTCCATGTCAATCAATCAATCAATCACCTTTATTTAACCAGGTAGAGCCCGTTGAGATCGAGATCTCTTTTACAAGGGTGACCTGGTCAAGTGGTCAGCAGCACACGTCACATTGGCAATAGGCATTTGCACTTATCAAAAAGAAAATAAAGAAAACTACAATCACAGTAAACAGATGTTGACAGTTCAAAACCAACAGGATATGACAGATTTCTATATACATTATATACAAAACAAGCAGACAAAAAAAACCAACAATGACATGTATATTGGATAAGTAGTGGTTAGAAACATCTGCAATGGTCAAGTTTCTTGATGACATTTTCTACTACGGTTGACATAAAGGATCCAGGAGAGATGAATGTTGATAGTTTCAGATCTTTCTGTAAGTTGTTCCAGGCTGAGGGGACGGCGAAGCTGAACGCTCTTTTTCCTAGTTCAGTTCTGACAGGAGGAACTGACAGGAGGACTAAATCGTTAGAGCGCAGGGAGTAATGACTGTGTGATGTTTGTATTAAGGAGGTGAGGTATGACGGGACTAGGTTTAGGAGGGTCTTGTAGATGAAGGATATCCAGTGAGTGTATCTGCGAGTGCTGAGAGATGACCAGCCAGATTTTACGTAAAGCTCACAGTGATGAGTGCGATAACTGGAGTCAGTAATGAACCGAAGGGCACCGTGGTAAATGGAGTCTAAGGACTGTAGGTATTTTGATGCAGCACTCATGTACAGCACGTCACCATAATCTAGTATTGGCATGAATGTTGCAGCTACTAATGTTCTCCTGGCTTTGCATGAGAAGCAGGATTTGTTTCTGAAGAAGAAACCTAGCTTCAGTTTGAGTTTAGTGGCCATTTTGGAGATGTGGGTTTTAAAAGACAGTTCAGTGTCAATGTTGAAACCTAGATATTTGTAGGTGGAGACCATTTCTATTTGTTTTCCCTCTTGGGTTCCAATTTGAGGTGGGTTCTCTGGTTGCAGCTTTCTGTTGGCAAGAACCATGAACTTGCTTTTGTCGGCATTTAGGACCAGTCTAAGTTTTTGCAGCCGTGACTGAATAATATTAAAAGCATCCTGAAGAGAGGTGAAAGCTTGGCTGAGGGAGGAAGAACAGCAATAGATGATGGTGTCATCTGCGTAATAATGGTGGGAGGCATTTGACAGATCACTGCAAAGATCGTTGATGTATAGGGAGAAAAGAATGGGACCCAAGACAGAACCCTGTGGCACCCCTTTCACAACATCTAAGAATGTAGAGGAGGATCCGGCTACATGAACAGACTGCGTTCTGTCAGTTAGGTAGTTGGTGAACCAGGAGACTGCAAGTTTTGATAGACCAGAGTGTTCCAGGATGTTTGTCAATAGTCTATGATCAACTGTATCAAATGCCTTGGACAGGTCTATAAATAGGGCAACACAGAATTGTTTGCAGTCCAGGGCATGTACCCTCTGCCCACCTCTCCACCATGGGGAGCAGGGCCTTCACCTGCTCTGCCCCTCACCTCTGGAACGCCCTACCGCCAGACCTTCGAAACAACACCTCCCTTTCTCTGTTCAAGACTGCCCTGAAAACACATCTCTTTAGACTAGCTTATCATTAACTTTACTAAATGTACCCTGATGCATGCTCAATAATCCAGGTAGAAATAATCTAAAAAAAGCTATATACTGTAGATATATATAGATATAGATCCAGTCCCCCGGCAAAAACAGAGTAATATTGTGTATGCTGTTCAGTGTCAGGAGGGCTGTGATCAGTCTTATATCGGGGAAACTAAACAGCCACTGGCCAAAAGGATGGCCCAGCACAGAAGATCAACATCATCAGGTCAGGACTCTGCAGTCTACACTCATCCCCAGGCCAGCGGTCACTCTTTCAGGGATGAAGATGTTCACATCCTTGATAGAGAGGAACAATGTGTCGGAATCCCACTGTCTGCAGCCCTTTCCAAGATGGCCGCCCCTTTCCAAGATGGCCGCCAATTGACACCAGCTGACGGTCATCCATCTGATGAGGAGCTCCACTACTTAAGGCTGCAGTCCAGTGAGATCCAATGCTGGAGCATTGTACCTCAATCGGTATTTATGACTTCAGCCAGTGCATATCAATCTGATAAGAGTTCTTACCTTTGATCTTGTGTCCACAGTTTTTGTGAATCCTTGGATCCTGATTCCCGTTCTGCCAGTTCCTGCCTTGTTGCCACTCGCCTGCCAAACCACTCTGGAGTCCTGAGTCCTTTCAGAACCTCGACCCAACATCCCCCTGTAAGATAACAAACAGAGCACCAGTTTTTGATCCACCTATCCCACCAGAAGGACCCTGACCCTGTTCTCTCTTCCAGGCACTCCCAAGACCCCAAGTGTTCCATTTTCACCTGTACATAATAAACACTGTTCTAATTGTTACTCTTGAGTTTTGCCTCTGTTCTGGTCTCGTACCACTCTGGGTTCAGTCGGTCCTTACAGAATGCTCCAGCCATAACCGACCCAGAACGAGACCAGAAACGAGCAAACTCTGTCCTATTTCCAGATGGATCGTATGACCATGGTCGAGGAGACACTCCAACGGGTCTTGGCTCAACAAGACGCCGCTCAGGAAACCATGAAGGAACTTGGAGGTATGGTTTATACTTTAACCCAAAGCCTCACACCCTCAACTCCTGCTGCTTCCTCTGTTAGAGACACTCCTAACACGATGCCCGAGACCGGTGCCTCAAACCAGCAGCTAATTACAAAACCATCTGAACTGTTTTCTGGAGACCCTCATTCATGTGGAGGATTCCTCCTGCAGTGTAAACTAGCATTCAGAGCGGCCCCGCAGCTTTACACAACAGAAGCCGCTAAAATCACGTATTTCATCAGTCAACTGAAGGGTGACGCACTGAGTTGGGCAAATTCCTACTTACAGTTTCACAACATTGACTATATCACCTTTGATACCTTGTTAAAGGAATTCAGCCGAATCTTCGACCGACCACTACAACAACCCAACGCCGTAAAGCGGCTCCTTGGACTTCGTCAGGGAGGTCGGCCTGTCGCAGAACATGCTCTGGAGTTCCGTATCCTCGCTGCCCAGACCGGATGGAACGACCTAGCACTTAAAGGTACTTTTTTAAGTTCCCTCTCCGATTTCATCAAGGACCAGATCGCCGCTAGAGATGAACCTGAGAGTTTTGACGAGCTAATCGACCTAGCGGGTGCTATTGACGAGCGCTTCCGGGAGCGGAGGAGAGAGAAGGACTACAACTCCCGTCATCGTTCCACTTCCGGATTCGATACGTCATCAGGTGAGCCCCGCACCCACAAGAACTACAAATCCCAGGGAGACAGAGATCCCGTGTCATTTCCTCGTCACGTCGTTCCCACAGAACGTTTTCGTTCCTTTTCTGAACCTGAGCCCATGCAAGTAAATAAATTTCATCTGTCTCCTGAGGAGAGACAAAGACGCAGTGACATTAATGCCTGCATGTACTGTGGAAAGACCGGGCACTACCGGAGAGACTGCCCCCTTCTGGGGGGAAACGAGAACGCCCGCCAATAAAGAGAGAGATATTGGTGGGTACTTCTGCTCTCTCCTCCGCCCGCAGACTGTTATTACCCACACTTATCCAAATCCACCACAATCATCATCCTGTTCCAGCTTTGTTGGATTCTGGCGCAGAACAAAATTTGATTAGTTTGGACTTGGTTCAAGGGTTGTCTCTGCCCACTCGGGAGATTCCTCCCATCTGTATAGCTGGGGTTACTGGTGAAACTTTGGACCAGATTACTCTAAAGACTTCTGACCTTCGTCTAATAACTTCAGGTAATCATCACGAGTCTATTGATTTTTATGTGTTTAAAGCTTCCACTCCCCAACTTATTCTTGGATACCCTTGGTTAAAAAAGCACAATCCGACTATTAACTGGGAGTTGGGGAGAATTGAAAAGTGGAGTGACAAATGTCTAGCACAGTGCCTACGTTCTGCTGTCACATGTCAACCTGTGGAAGTTGTGCCACACGAGGAGGTAGACGTCTCTGAGATCCCATCTGTTTACCATGATTTGGCTCCCGTTTTTAGTAAACAACATGCTTTGTCTCTACCTCCCCACCGTCCCTATGATTGTACAGTCGACCTCCTACCTGGTGCCACATTACCGGCTAGTCGTTTGTATAATCTGTCGAGACCTGAAAGGGAGTCTATGAAGAAATATATTGAGGAATCACTTGAATCAGGCATAATACGTCCTTCTACGTCACCTGTTGGTGCTGGGTTTTTCTTTGTGGGGAAAAAGGATGGGACTTTACGTCCATGTATTGATTATAGGGGTCTTAACAACATCACAATTAAGAATAAATATCCACTACCTCTGATTGATTCCATATATGAACAACTCCCGTCAGCTACCATCTTTTCTAAATTGGATCTCAGAAACGCCTACCACTTGGTGCGAATTAAAGAGGGGGACGAGTGGAAAACCGCTTTCAAGACACCACTCGGACATTTTGAATATTTGGTAATGCCTTTTGGTTTGTCCAATGCACCTGCTGTGTTCCAGGCCTTGATTAATGATGTTCTGCGTGACTTTATAGGGGACTTCGTTTTTGTTTACTTGGATGATATTCTTGTTTATTCTAGAGACGAGGCAGAGCACTGTAACCATGTACGTAGAGTCCTTCAGAGACTTTACGAGAACCAGTTATTTGTTAAAGGAGAGAAATGTGAGTTTCATGTGAAGTCGGTGTCATTCTTGGGGTTCATTTTTGAGAGTGGGTGTTATCGTACTGACCCCAAAAAGACCAGAGCAGTGGAGGAATGGCCAGTCCCGGAGAACAGGAAACAGCTTCAGCGTTTCCTTGGTTTTGCGAACTTTTATAGACGATTCATAAAGGACTATAGCCGCATTGCCGCACCTCTCTCTCAACTCACCTCCATAAACCTGGCCTTCAAGTGGACTCCCGAGGCAGAAGCCGCCTTCAACAGACTTAAGAAACTATTTTCTTCTACGCCAGTTCTATGCCATCCTGACCCAAGCCATCAATTCATCCTGGAGGTAGATGCCTCAGACTCTGGGGTAGGTGCCGTTTTGTCACAACGTTCTCCCAAGGATAACAAGGTCCACCCTTGTGCCTTTTTCTCACGACGATTGTCACAGGCTGAGAGAAACTATGATGTTGGCAACCGCGAGTTATTGGCAGTGAAACTGGCATTAGAAGAGTGGCGCCATTGGTTAGAGGGCACTCCTACCCCTTTTTTAATATGGACAGACCACAAGAACCTTACGTACCTGAGAGAGGCAAAGAGATTGACCCCCAGACAGGCACGATGGTCCCTTTTCTTTAACCGGTTTAACTTTGTTCTGACTTTTAGACCTGGCTCAAAGAATGTTAAACCAGATGCTCTCTCCCGTCAGTTCTCTTCCCCAGATTCTCCAGACATTGAGGAAACCATTATTCCTCCAGTCTCTGTCGTGGGAGTTCTCACCTGGCCCATTGAGAAGGAAGTTATGGACGCTCAAAAGGATGAACCCGACCCTGGCACAGGTCCCCCTGGCAAACTCTTCGTTCCCTCTAACATGAGGGGTAAGGTATTGGACTGGCTCCATTCACACAAACTATCCTGTCATCCTGGCACCTCCCGTATGCTCTCTTTGGTTAAGACTCATTTCTGGTGGCCCACACTCACCCAAGATGTAAAGTCCTACGTTTCAGCCTGTCCGACCTGTGCTAGGAACAAGACTGGTAATCAACCTCCTGCCGGACTCCTGCAACCCTTGCCCACGCCCGGCCGTCCTTGGTCTCATATTGCTGTTGACTTCGTCACAGGTCTACCCCCTTCTGAAGGTAATACCGCCATCTTCACCATCATCGACCGTTTTTCGAAGGCTGCTCATTTCATTCCCCTACCAAAACTTCCCTCTGCTTCTGAGACGGCTCACCTCCTTGTCACACATGTGTTCCGCATTCATGGTATCCCCTCTGATATTGTGTCAGATCGGGGGCCCCAGTTTATCTCGCAGGTCTGGAAAAGTTTTTGCACCACTTTGGGAGCTACAACAAGCCTCACTTCAGGTTACCACCCTCAATCGAATGGTCAGGCTGAGCGGTGTAATCAGGAACTTGAGACTGCCCTCCGGTGCGTCGCCGAACGTAACCCCTCATCCTGGAGCAAACATCTGGTTTGGGTTGAGTACGCCCACAACGCTCACAAGTCCTCTGCCATAGGTATGTCCCCGTTCGAGGCTTCTCTTGGATACCTTCCCCCCTTGTTTCCCAGTCAGGAGATCAACGTTCCGGTTCCATCTGTCCTGCACCATTTCCGCCGTTGCCGGCGGGTCTGGCGGGAGACGAAGGCAGCCCTCTCCCGTACAGCTGCTCAGAATAAAGTGTTTGCTGACCGCCGTCGCTCTACGGCTCCTGTGTACAAGGTGGGTCAGAAAGTCTGGCTCTCCACTAGGGACATTCCTATTCGGGGCACCACGAGGAAATTGGCTCCTCGTTTCATCGGACCTTTCCCGATCACGAGGATTGTCAACCAGTCTGCGGTTCGTCTTCAACTCCCCTCGTCCATGCGGATTCACCCCACGTTCCACGTCTCTCAGGTCAAGCCGGTCTCCGAGAGCCCTCTGTGCCCGCTCTCCGACCTTCCTCCTCCTGCCCGGTTGATCGACAACCACCCGGCCTTCACTGTCCGGGCCATTTTGGACGTTCGTCGCCGTGGTCGAGGTTTCCAGTACCTGGTTGATTGGGAGGGTTATGGACCTGAGGAGCGGTCTTGGATTCCCCGCTCGTTCATCTTGGATCCCAGCCTCATTACTGCCTTCTTCAACGCCCACCCGGAGATGCGTCGCGGACCGCCCGGAGGCGTTTCTTGAGGGGGGGGTACTGTCGGAATCCCACTGTCTGCAGCCCTTTCCAAGATGGCCGCCCCCTTCCAAGATGGCCGCCAATTGACACCAGCTGACGGTCATCCATCTGATGAGGAGCTCCACTACTTAAGGCTGCAGTCCAGTGAGATCCAATGCTGGAGCATTGTACCTCAATCGGTATTTATGACTTCAGCCAGTGCATATCAATCTGATAAGAGTTCTTACCTTTGATCTTGTGTCCACAGTTTTTGTGAATCCTTGGATCCTGATTCCCGTTCTGCCAGTTCCTGCCTTGTTGCCACTCGCCTGCCAAACCACTCTGGAGTCCTGAGTCCTTTCAGAACCTCGACCCAACATCCCCCTGTAAGATAACAAACAGAGCACCAGTTTTTGATCCACCTATCCCACCAGAAGGACCCTGACCCTGTTCTCTCTTCCAGGCACTCCCAAGACCCCAAGTGTTCCATTTATCACCTGTACATAATAAACACTGTTCTAATTGTTACTCTTGAGTTTTGCCTCTGTTCTGGTCTCGTACCACTCTGGGTTCAGTCGGTCCTTACACAGTGGGTCAGGATTCAGACGTGTATCTAGTACACGTGATAAAGTCTGAAAGATTTCCCGCCAATATTTGATCAGAGATGGACAAAACCAAAACATATGGGAGAGAGAGGCTTCAGCATGTTTGCATCTCACACAGTATGGGCTGACATCAGGATACATAGAGGACAATTTCAGTTTAGAGATGTGAGCTCTGTGCACCACTTTAAATTGTATTAGACAATGTCTAGCACAGAGAGAACTGGAGCTCACCAGTCTGAGTATGGAGGTCCAAGAGTCCTCTGAAATAGAGGAGCCAAGATCCTCTTCCCAAGCAGCTTTGATTTTATCTGAGGAAGCACGCTTCAAATCCAATAGTTTACTGTAAATGAATGAAATGGAATGTTTTTTATTTGGGTCTAGAGAAAGAATAGTGTCAACAATACTGCTATCTGTTGAAATGGAGAGGCTGGACAAATGAAGAGTAATAAAGTGCCGTATTTGGAGATACCTAAAAAAATTGGACTGGGGAAGACTAAATTTTTCACATAGTTGTTGAAATGAAGCTAAAGTGTTATTGAGAAACAAGTCATTGAAGCGTACTATACCCCTTCTTTGCCATTCTTTAAAAACAGAGTCCTGAGATGAGGGTTTGAAAAGTTGGTTAGACATGATAGGGCTATAGAGAGAGAAACTAGAGAAATTGAAACATTTACGAAATTGTGCCCAGATTTTTAGTGAGTGTTTTATAACTGGATTTATAACAGTTGTAAGTGGTGGAAGCGGGAGTGAGGATCCCAAGAAAGCCACGGAGGACCATTTCCCAGAACACTGTGACTCCATCTCTACCCAGTCAGGGCTGTCAGGCCTGTTGTAATAGAATGACCAGAATGCTAGACAGTGCAAGTTTGCTGCCCAATAATAAAAGCGGAAATTTGGAAGGGCAAGACCGCCTGCGGCCTTAGTTTTTTGGAGATGTGTCTTATTTAAGCGTGGACGTTTTCCTTGCCACAGATATGATGAAATGATGGAATCTAACTGAACAAAGAATGAACCAGGGATAAAAACAGGAATATTTTGAAAGAGATATAAAAACTTAGGTAAAGTGACCATCTTGACTGAGTTAATACGGCCTATGAGGGAAGTGGAAAGCGGTGACCATCGGGATAATGCCTGCTTTGTCTGATTCAACAGAGAGACAAAGTTTTCTTGATATAAATCTTTATACCTCCTCGTAACTGTAACACCCAGGTAAGAGAATTTTATCTTCTCAATTTTAAAAGGCCATTTACTAAAGTCAAGAGTCTGCGCCAGGGTATTGACAGGGAAAATTACACTTTTACTCAGGTTTAATTTGTAACCAGAATTTATTCCAAATTCCTCAAGTAATGATAAAACGGAGGGCAGCGTGTCAGTCGGATGAGAAATGAAAAGTAAAAGGTCATCAGCATAAAGGGAGACCTTGTGCTCCATATCGCCTCTCCAGATTCCTGAAATTGTGTCACAGGACCGCAAAGCAGTGGCAAGAGGTTCAATTGCCAGGTCAAAGAGCAAAGGGCTCAGTGGGCATCCCTGGCGAGTTCCTCGATGTAGACTGAAGGGTTTTGATATCTGAGAGTTGGTCCGAATGGTTGCGGTGGGATGTGAATAAATTAATTGCACCCATGTAATGAAATTGGGGCCAAAACCAAATTTGTCAAGAACATTAAACAAGTAGTCCCATTCAACCCGATCAAATGCTTTCTCCGCATCAAGGGAAATAACACACTCAGGAACAGTATCCGAAGGAGAATAAATAATGTCCAAAAGGCGTCTGATATTAAAAAAGGAGTGCCTGCCTTTAATGAATCCAGTCTGGTCTTTTGATATGATGAAAGGAAGGATCTTTTCCAACCTTTGAGCAAGAACTTTGGCTAAAATTTTGGCGTCTGTATTTAAAAGGGAGTGTAGTGTCCGCGGGAACTCAATAACCACACCGTGTCGCTTCGTGCACCAAACTTTACTGAACTCAAAACCCCCCACACACACACATTTACCCATGCCGTAAAGCATCTCTTAAAGGCACAGTAACATGTCGTAACAAACAGAGCACACCATTACAGACCCAACAAACACACTAAACACTGTGTTTTCTGAACACAACATTTTCCCCCCTTCACCCCCCTTGAAAACATAACACTTTGCAAAGAATAACAGATTAATCTGGACTCAATAAAACACAGATTAACAGATCTTCAGTAACACAATCACCCTGTCACATAGTCCCCAAGCCAGACAGGCGGGGCCCTCATACTCTGGGGCCATGCTGGCTGCTGAGTGGAGTCGGGCAAAGCTGGTGGAGTATCCCCCACCCGAAAAGTCATTGGCCTAGGCTGCCAACCCAGCGCCGTTGCTGGGGTCAGCGGTGAAACAGATGCTGGTGGGGCGATGACCCTGTGCAGACGGTTTGCGTGCCAACGACCCCCATTTTCCAGTCTGTATGTGGCCGGCCCCAATTGCTTAACCACCCGCAGTGGCTCTGACCAGAATGATTTCAGTTTATTTCTCCGATGACGCCGTTTGATCCTGACCCAATCCCCTGCAGCCAGTGAAGGGGTCTGCACTCGGTGCGTGGCATCAAACCAATCCCCTGCAGCCAGTGAGGGGGTCTGCACTCGGTGCGTGGCATCAAACCTCTCTTTCATCCGGGCCTGCGAACCCTTCACCTGAGCTCTGGCTTTCTGGAGCTCTGGGCTCCCGCGTGCAGGAGCTGGCTCAGCTCTCAGACAGTCCAGGGGTTGCTTCAGTTCGCGCCCGATCATCAGCATCGCCGGTGAAACTCCTGTGGTGGGATGCTTGGATGCCCGGATGGTCAAGAGGGTTTGGTTGAGAGCGTCGCTGTATGTTCTCCCCTCCTCCAGACAGGCTCGGAGTCCATTTTTGAGAGTTTCGTTGAGTCGTTCCACACCACCATTGCTCTCTGGGTGATAAACTGCTGTCCTGATGTGCCTGATGGAGCGTAGTGTGAGGAACTCTGTGAACTCTGCTGAGGTGAACTGGGCCCCATTATCCGTCGTAACAACACTGGGGAGGCCCCAGCGTCCAAACAGGTTGTCCAGGCAGTCTATGATGGTGTGTGCAGTGATGGAGCTCAGTTGACAAACCTCAGGCCACTTCGAGTGAAGATCATGAACAACCAGCAGGTAGCGAGCGTGTGCAGGTGCCCCCTGAAGTTCCCCACAGATGTCGACCTGAATATGTTCCCAAGGTGAAGGTGGCCAAAAGGTTGGGGTGAGAGGGGCTGTGGCAGGCTCACTCACAGCAAAGCCCAGGGCGAGGAACAAGTCTAGGCCCATAATGTTAGCTCCCTTCCGGGTGATGCAGAATTTGGCGTCAGGCGTAAATTGCTGATCATACTGGACAGGGAGGCGGACCACGCCCAGAGTGTCGATGGGAGAGTGACCGTAGCCCAACAGGGTTGTAGTGGCTGCTTCCAGGGGTGTACGGCTGAAGAAACGATCATACGTGCTTTTATTCAAAATTGACACTTTGGCCCCTGTGTCCACAAGGAGCGGGACGTGAGCTGCACCCACGCGACATGTGCAGAGCTTGAACGACGGCTGCAGAGTCTGTACAGTGTTAATGGGAACCACAGTAGTATCCTGGCGAGCAGAGGAGCGGCAGCAGCGTGCAAAATGATTCAGTTTATCGCATTTATGACAAAGTTTCCCATGTGCAGGACATGACTGGTCTCTAGTTGCATGGTTAGTGGAGCCACAGTTACCACAGCTCCTGGCCCCCCTCCTGCTGGGCCCCCTGTCCACTCTCTGCACATCCCAGCTGCCACTCGGCCAGTCAGCCCCCTCCACAGCCTCTGTGTGATGAACGGCCGATGTTGATGACGTCACTGGTTCGTGCGCCGCGCGGGAGAATTTTCGCGCCTCTGTTAGTGCTGTTTCAAGCTGCTTTCCAATAACCAGAGCGCCCGCCAGCGTCATGGAGTCTGGTTCTAATAAAAGTCTCTCCCTCAGTTGGTCACACGACGTCTTTTCTATCAGCTGATCAACTATGAGTCCATCTTCTAACGCCCCAAAGTCACAGAGTCTAGCCAGCTCTCGTAGTGCTGAGACGTAGTTGGCTACAGACTCACCCGGTCGCTGCTTCCTCTGACGAAACTCGAAGCGGTTCATCCGCCGGCTCCGCCCGGAGCTGAAATGAGTCCTCAGTGCAGCTGTGGCCGTGGCGTATTTATTGTCCGCTAACGTGAGCGTGGCGAGGATTCTCTGACCCTCCTGGCCCAGACAATGGCGGAGGAGCGCGCACTTCCTCGCTTCCACCAGTTCAGTGTGTCCCAAAGCCAGCAAGTAGTCCTCGAACGCAGCTCGCCATCTGTCCCACGGGACAGCTGGGTCGCCGGGGACAGGCAGGAAAGGTGGCGGTGGTGGTAACGCGAGTCCGGACATCCTCGTCTGCCAAAATGTAGTGTCCGCGGGAACTCAATAACCACACCGTGTCGCTTCGTGCACCAAACTTTACTGAACTCAAAACCCCCCACACACACACATTTACCCATGCCGTAAAGCATCTCTTAAAGGCACAGTAACATGTCGTAACAAACAGAGCACACTATTACAGACCCAACAAACACACTAAACACTGTGTTTTCTGAACACAACAGGGAGATTGGTCGATAAGAGGATCAGTGAGTTGGGTCTTTTCCTTTCTTTGCAATGAGGGTAATGCAGGCCTCTAAGAAAGATTTCGGAAGGGATCCTTGGTCAAACGACTCTAAGAGAACCGAGTGTAGGAGTGGGGAAAGTAATGAAGAAAATTTCTTAAAAAATTCAGCAGGGAAGCCGTCAGGACCCGGACATTTGCCAGACTGCATTACCGATACAGCTGACACAATTTCTGTCAGGGATATTGGGATCTCCAGTGCATCTTTCAGGTTGGGTGTGAGTTTTGGCATGTTGGTCTTTTCGAAAAACTGAGAAGATAAATTCTTGTTGGTTTGGGATTCTGAAGTATATAAATGGGAATAAAAGTCCTTAAATGCTCTGTTAATTTGTAAATGATCTAGAGTTGTGGTGCCGTTCTCTAATTGGATCTTAGGGATGATTTGTTTAGCCATGGCACCCTTCAACTGATTTGCCAGTAGTTTTCCTGACTTTTCTCCATGTATGTAAAATGATGATTTACTTTTCAAAAGTGATTGTTCTATTGAGTATGTAGACAATAAATCAAACTTAGTTTTGAGTTCTACTTTTTTTTGTACAGAGAGCATATTCAATCAATCAATCAAACTTTATTTCAGACACAAAAAAGGTCCATAAAAAATAC
>JBBPBX010068639.1:0-10700 GCA_038048925.1 Garcialebias charrua
AGGAAGAAAATGGAGGATGAGGAGAGGTATTATCTTGACGTGTTTTAACCAGAAACATGGCAGCTCTCCGGCCGATCTCGGCTACACGTTGGTACCCTTGGTAAAGCATATGACGACTTGTTACCTCGTGAAGATGGTCAGTCCCCAGTTGGTCCAACTGGCCAGTTCGTTTACCATTCTCAGCGTCTCCAGACGTCTGCCTTGACTCGAACCGAAAGTAACGGCAGTTCCTGGTTTGGCTTTTCAAGATAAGAGCTTCCTTGGAAGGAATCTCACTAAAAGAGAGCTTTTTCAGCGGTTGAATATGACTTATAACTTGGCATGTTATAAGTCTTTAACTGAATGACGTGGTCATTAGCGTGTTGACCAGACAATCATCAGTTCTTTGGAGAAGACCATGGTTTGAGGCTTACTCCAGCAGACTCCGATGCTCAGACAGGAGGTGTCTTCTTAAGAAGAAAGTGTGAGCAGTGTTACGTTCAATTCTCTCGCTTGCTTGTTTTGCCAGTGAGAGAGAGACGGAACACATGAAGGTCAGCTTAGAAGAACAGATAGACTTTGTTTTAAGAAGTTGTTTAGAATGAAGAGAGAGAACAGATTAGACTGGAGCCTATAAAACAACTGATTAAAACTGCATTCTAACTTCTAACAAAACTGAGTACCGTAGTTCAGTCTGACATATTAATTCACTTTCAACGTTTGATTCATCATATGAAGAAGTGACCATTATTTTGAAATAACATTGGATTCAATAATGCTTATACCAGTACTGTAACACAAGGTTATTCATTAACACAAAATAGAGGAATAGGAGAGTCTCTTATGACTTCTTGTGTTTTGATTCAAAACAATGTAATAAAATAGTGTCAATGTCTTTTTTCTGAGAGTATCAGTGAAAAGGTGTCACTGGGACATATCAAAGGGACGAAGGTGTATACTGGTTCACTACAGATGAAAGTGTGTTAGCTAACCGTTTGGAAACAAGTTTCTGAGCATGTTTATGAACTAGTATGAACATTTGTGATGAAAAACGAGTGTTCGTAGTAGCACTAGCATACATTTTCCGACTTACGACCGAAAATCCGGACTTACGAGAACACGTGTTTCGTGTTCCGACGTACGAATTTTCGTCTTACGAGAGCCTCGCAGGAACGGAACTCGCTCGTAAGTCGGGGACTACCTGTAGTATTATTCACACACACACATTTTACACGGCCCCTCATACAATACTGTATTCTTCCGCCGTTGCGCCACTGCGTTGCAACGTTTATGACGTAAAACTGCGTAACTCGAAATAAGGCTTTTCGTAGTAAATGGGAGATGCGTCGTAACCACGAAACGTGGTAACTCGAGACCGTCGTAACCCGAGGACTACCTGTACACAACAGAAGCCAATTTGGGAACAAGGCTTCAGTCAGATTGTGCTGTCTCTGAGAGCTTAAGAAACTGACATAAAATGTTAAAAAATTTTGTATTTAAAGAACAAAGCATGCAGAACATACAGGAAAATCACACGCTTCGAATAAATAAGATGAAAGACACAAAAAGGAAATCTCTTGTAGAAAAATGTGATAAATGTGGCTGCATCATACGAGTCATGGTCAAGATTTTAACATAAACCTATTTCAACTGTGCTTTGCACTATTAAAATAATCTAATGTGTCATTTGGTTTGTTACACTAAATTATGTGAGAAATCTCTATCAGAAACACATCAGAACATGTAACAAATTCAAAAAATCACTTAGCAGGTGTCTTTAACCTGTCAGTCAGCTGTTAGCAGCACAGCTTTTTTGAAAAAAAATTAAATAAAAACATTTGTGATGATTTTTGCCCACAAACCCTGTTGACGCCTTTTTGTCTTGTATTCTTCAGGAATTTTAAAAAAGCTTCAAGAAAAACACAATTTTTCAATAAAGGAGTACGAAACTCGAGAGGCGGGAGGAGGCGTCACCTTTACACAGCAGTGATTGAAGATAAATCAATGTTCATGATGACTAATAATAATGATATGGTATAAACTAGCATTCAGCTGCTGGTCCTCCACAGATTTGAATATAAAAACTCAACATTGTTGTGTAGATATGCAGCTTTAGGGCAGTCCATCTCACGTGGGTGTCAGCTGATTAGATTTTAAAACAGTGAACAGATTTATCACAAAGAAGTTTTGTAGCATAGCTGATTGCTGCATATGGCACATCAATCCCTTTCTTTAGATAATAAAAAGAAAGACCCCATGGTTTCAAGACTAAATAGCCCCCAAATTTTTGAGTTAAAAAAAGTTACTTGAACATATTAATTCATTTATTTAATTGTGCACTTTTAAGCCATAGATTTTTATTTTTACGTTTAAAAAAGAATGGCAAGCTTTAGGACTTTGTAGTGTTTTAATCTATTTTTGACAAATGACTTTAAACACAAGAAATAAATGATTTGTCTAAAGTTCAGTTGCATTTGCATAATTTGTGACGAGTCTTTATTCTGTGTTGCGTCTTCATTTCTGCAGTGGACTGAAGTTTCTGGGTCATTGTAAACCTCTGACGCTACATGCACCCACCTGCAAAGCAAACAGGTGATGCTTAGGGAAGCCAAGTGCCGCGTGCAAAAAGTGACTCTGAAAAAAAGACTGATCAACAAAGTCACAAACGGGGCTCAGCTTCCTGCTGCTCTTCACAAAACAGTCTGCTTCCTAGTTGATTCGTTCTGGACGGGCAGTGCACGGTATGCGCATCGGATGGAGAAGTACCCCACTTTTTCTTGGACCGATGCGTGAGGTAAAGTCCCAAAGTAATGAAAAATCGAGTTGTACTGAAGCGGAGGAATTTCAGGTGGGAAATCATCGGGAAAAAAATCACCCTCTCAGTCAATTCCCTCACCACTTTGAAGCAGCAACAAAGTTATTTTATAAAGGCTGGTGGGGGACAAGACCAGACCGGATGGAATCTATGCAAGCTAATCTCTCACTGAGAGCCCCTTTCACCACATAATATTGAATGACACGGCAGGTCCTGGAAATAATACCCAGCAATCAACTCAAACCAAAGTTTTGAAAATCTGTCATTACTTCACCATGGGCTGAGCGTTCATGGAGCTCCGGGCTGTGAAGCTAAGGCTAAATTAGTTTTAATGGGTTACATGGGGTGCTATTTGTGGACTGTTGATTGACAAAGATGGCCAGGTTCACCATTGAGTGAGTCTGCTGGCCAGTTTTTATACCAAAGCTTTTTACACCAGCTCTCAGGAGCAGAAATGACAAAAATTACAGAGCCTAACAAGCATTAAAGCTCATTTCTGTGCAAATTAAACACTAAAGGTGGCAAAAATGTTCTGAAGTGGACTTCTCAGGTTCTGTGAAAGAAACACCTTTCACATCAATCAATCAACTTTATTTATATAGCACGTTTTAAAAATCACAGGGTCGACCAAAGTGCTGTACAATAGCACAAAAGACGAGGTAATTAAAAACGATAATAAAAAACATACAAAAAACATATAAGCATACAGAAATAAAAAAATACATATACCAGTCTTACTGTAAGTGTGTTTAAATGCCATAAAAGATAAGATCACGTGTTAACACATGTTTTATTTATATAAATTTACGTTTAAGCAGTAAATAACTGAGAACTATATAATATAAAAATAGCTTAACAAAATATGTTTTACTGTCCCTATAAATTATAACTTACGGATTCATAATTCAGGACATTATTTTGTGTTGAAAGACTTAATAATAACTAAACTGCTGTTTTTAAGGTTTGCTGGAGTGTGTCCGAGCTGGAAAAGACTAAGAAGAACATCAACGACCAATGACAGAAACGTTTTTAAAAAATGAAGGGACCGTTTTATCAATATGTTCTTGGTTTTAGTATTTCACCCTGTTTTACAGCACCTTGATTTATTGTTTTATAATCTACTCTTTTTTTTTTACTGCATTTTTACTGTAGTTTATTGTTGTCATTGTTTACTGTTATTGTTGTCTGTACTTTATATGTTCTGTCTGGAAAAGGTCCCTCTTGTAAATAAGCCCCCGTGGCTCAATGTACCCATGTACAGCCTGTATAAATAAAGGTCGAATGAATGAATTATGCTGGACTCGATAAGATTGACAGCTAAAAACATGCTACACATCAGTTTTATACTCTTCCAAAATGACTGTAAACTTTGGTTAATAATAAAAAAAATTGGATTTGAATTTTTTTTATGTTGTTTTTTTTATGTAGCATAGACTTAGTTTGTGTTTTAGGTTTCCAGAATGTGAAGGAAAAAAACTTTGTAACTTTAAAAAAAATAAAAAATTCCCATAAAAAAAGACACTTAAAGCAACTTGATTCTCTACAAACATACTTTTCAGCTCCTGCTTGTTGGTTGTAGCGGTGGCGTGCACATTTTCACACAAAGGCTGTGACTGAAATGGCGAGTAGCTAGAAAATACACAAATCTGAGACTGGGCGACCTTTTCAGTCATTTATTTTGGTGGGAATGGTGGAGCAGTGGTTAAAGGAAAGCATGTGATGGGAAGGTCGTCGGTCAACATCAAAAATGTGGGTGGGAAAGGTGAAGCACCCACACCTGCCTCCATCCTCATTTGCCCCACTCTGGACCCTAAAGCAAGGCCTCAGTCCTGGCTATCTGCTCCCCCGGGTGCCCTAGAGGGAGCGCTCTGCTCCACACAGAGGGCTGTGGTAGCTCGGTGGTCTGTGGTTGTGTCAGGAAGGGCATCCTGCATAAAAAAACAATCGCCAAATCTTCATGTGAGTTAGTTCACTGTGGCGACCCCTGAGGAATGGAGCAGCCGAAAAAGAAGAAGAAAACTAAATAAATACAGGTCGTTCTCGACTTACGGCGGTCTCGACCTACGGCAATCCGACTTTACGAATGCATCATATTAATAAAAATATGATTTTTTTTTATGTGTTTAAATGTTCTTGATTTCATGTGTACAGCACTTTGTTGCAGCTGTGGTTGTTTTAAATGGCTTTATAAATAAAGTATTATTTTTATTATTATTATTATTATTTAAAGCCGATTTATGAAGTTTGCGGCATTTTCCGACAGTTTCCGGCAGTTTCCGGCAGTCAGTTTTTGGCAGTGCCCGCCAGTTTAGCCAGTTAGCTCCGGCCCCGACTGCCGGCTTCGGACGGACCGTGTCCGATCAGAGGTTGCTGCGCTCGGATACATGAGCTGGGAGCTGAACGGCGGTTTTGCGGAGGGACGGATGGATGAAGGAAAACGACGCTGTGGACCGCGTGAAGCAGCAGACAGCGAGCTGGGCCGGAGGAGCAACGAGATAACATGCTAACAAGCCTAGCTGTAGGATGGACGGGTGGATGCTAACGCCCCACCGGGGACACGGAGCCGACGGGCGGCGGAGCTCGCCTCAATGTCCGCCTGGCAGCCTCAGATGTTGGATGGACACCGAGCTAACATGCTAAAACGTGGAGAAACAGCTGCGGCTGCCATTTGGAGGGGCTAAAATGCTAACGCGCGCAGCCATTTGGAGGGGCTAAAATGCTAACGTGCGCAGCCTTTTGGATGGATACCGCGGAGAAACGGCTCCCAGTAAGTTATTCACTCTTTTTCCCTTCATTATGTATGGAGTTAACATGCTAACAGTCCTTCCTGTAAACAGTTTGGACTGCGTGGAGTAGCACAAAGCTGCGGAGCTCGGACGTGCAACGAGCTAACATGCAAAAAGACGGAGACAGGCTTGACCAGCTCAAAGTAAGAAATTATCTTTTAATTTTGTCTCCAAATGTACTGTACTGTACATGTATGTGTTTTTGGATAATTATGTAGGGTACTGTGTTAGGATAGGCGAAGTGCTTGGTAACTGTTTTGTACCGTACGTGTATAAGTGGCGGCTCGTGTGTTTTCCGACTTACGGCGATTTCGACATGCGAATGGCCGCAGGAACGGAACTCGTTAGTGAGTCGAGGACCACCTGTACATTTGGTTGCTTTTATTATGTGCAGTTCTAATTTGTGTTCTACCTGTGCCAGGTTTACATGATGTGGATTTACTGAGGGACACAAATATTTAACAAGGAAAAAGAAAGTACCTTTGAGTTGGTCATCATGATTAAAGCTCTGGAAGGCCAGTACATGAATAACGAGAAGGAAATGACAGGCAAAAGCAGCATGGAGACATGTGGGGGTGCGAGCGTGTGCACGCTCATAGGTTCACAGGGGCAATATCACGGCAAAGGTTCAGTGCTTCTCCTTGTCACCTGGGCTCTTCTGTCCTCACCTGATGTCTTGTCAGCGACCCAAATGTCAAGTGCATCTGTGCCTGTGTGTGTGTTTGTGTGTGTGTGTGGTCAGCTGGGCAGAGGAGAAGACAGATCTGGGTCAAGCAGTTCCCGTGAGTGTGTCTGAGCGCTCTGCGCTGGATGACATGTCTGATGTGAGCGAATGAGCAGAGAGGAGAGGGGTGAAGAATGAGGGGGTGAGTCAGTGTGCAGCATGACAGAGGAACAGCCAAGGGTCAGGGGAGCACACACACGCACACACAAGAACAAGGAAACAAAGAAATTACCGTATTTTCTGGCATATAAGTCACAGTTTCTTGCAAAGATTTGTCAGTCCTGTGACTTTTATACCGAAGCGACTTACTTTTTATTCCCTGATGCATGCTCAATAATCCAGGTAGAAAAATCTAAAAAAGCTAAGTCTGGTCCTCTGGACATTCAAAAAAAACAAAAAAACAAAACAAAGCAAAAAATTGTAGAAACGTTTCGTCTTTCGTCCGAAAGACTTCCTCAGTCTGAGGTGCTGGGTTCAGCTCAGTCTTATGAAGCAGTAGAGGTGGTCTGTTTAAGGTTAAAATCAGACACCACTCTGAACAGCAGAACCACGCTTTCCACAGAGCAACTGTGTCAACTCTTGAAACTGTGCCTGCAGTCAACCTACTTCACATATGGGGAGCAATATTATAGGCAGAAACATGGATGTGCTATGGGGTCTCCAGTTTCTCCTATTGTTGCCAACCTGTACATGGAGGAGGTAGAAAAGAGAGCCTTGACATCCTTTACGGGGAGACCACCAAGTCATTGGTTCAGGTATGTTGATGACACCTGGGTTAAAATTAAATCTCAGGAAGTCCAACATTTCACTGATCACATCAACTCTGTGGATAAATATATCAAGTTCACACGAGAAGATGTAAGAAATGGCAGGTTGGCTTTCTTGGACTGTGAGGTCTCAGTTTCTGATAGAGGAAATTTGCAAACTGAGGTGTACCGCAAACCCACCCACACAGACCAGTATTTACAGTTTGACTCCCATCACCCTCTGGAGCACAAGTTAGGAGTCATCAGGACTCTGTACCACAGAGCAGACAGCGTCCCCACTAACGCAGGAGCCAGACAGAAGGAGAAATCACACACAAAACAGGCTCTAGAGAAATGTGGATATCCTAACTGGGCCTTCCTGAAAGCAGAGAAGAAACCCAAACAGGACTCCAGCCAGCCATCAGGTGAAAAGAAGGAACCCAGACCCAGACCAGTGGCCATTCCATATGTTGCAGGGGTTTCAGAGACATTGAGACGTTTATTTTCTAAACACAACGTCCCAGTGGCTTTTAAACCTCAAAATACATTACGGCAAAGACTGGTTCATCCCAAAGATCCAGTCCCCCGGCAAAAACAGAGTAACATTGTGTATGCTGTTCAGTGTCAGGAGGGCTGTGATCAGTCTTATATCGGGGAAACTAAACAGCCACTGGCCAAAAGGATGGCCCAGCACAGAAGATCAACATCATCAGGTCAGGACTCTGCAGTCTACACTCATCTCCAGGCCAGCGGTCACTCTTTCAGGGATGAAGATGTTCACATCCTTGATAGAGAGGAACGATGGTTTGAGAGAGGAGTAAAGGAGGCCATCTTTGTGAAAAGAAACCGCCCATCATTAAACAGGGGTGGAGGCCTCCGAGTTCAACTGTCCCCCTCCTACAATGCTGTGATTGCTGGTATCACTCAGCCCTCTGTGAATAGCAAACAACCATCAGGGTGCTAACGATCCATTGTTAGGCTGATGGTCCTCCTTGATCATGTGAGCAGCTGGTTTCAGGCTGTCATCAGCCAACTGGTTGTGTAACACTGTGAGAGGGTGCTATTTATAAGACTGAGCTGAACCCAGCACCTCAGACTGAGGAAGTCTTTCGGACGAAAGACGAAACGTTTCTACAATTTTTTGCTTTGTTTTGTTTTTTTGTTTTTTTTTGAATGTCCAGAGGACCAGACTTAGCTTTTTTAGATTACTTTTTATTATTCTCCATATACATATATTTTTTTGGGGCGGCCGTGGCGTAGTGGTAATGGCAGTCGTCCCCCGATCGGAAGGTTGGAGGTTCGAATCCCGGTTCCCCACACCATGTGTCGTTGTGTCCCTGGGCAAGACACTTAACCCCGAGTTGCTCCCGGTAGGACTGGATGGCACCTTGCATGGCAGTCTGCCGCTACCGGTGTATGAATGTGTGTATGAATGGGTGGATGGTTGGTATTGTAAAGCGCTTTGGGGTCCCTCATAGGGGGCTGGAAAGCGCTATATAAATAAGCTCCATTTACCATTTACATTTTTGGACTGATGCTTTAAATTTCTAAGAACTGCAACAGTGAGTCCTCCTGCGCGCACTCGGTTCACTCAGCTGGTGCAGACGGATGTATGGATGGATTGAGCTGTGCCACCCAGGCAAAATGAAGCTGTTTTGACCATTAAATAAATGCGATGGGTCAGCGGTGAAGCATAATAAATGTGACTTATACGTCGAAGCGACTTATATATGTTTTTTTTCCTCTTCATGGTGCTGTTTTTGACTGATGCGACTTACACTCCGGAGCGACTTATACGTCAGAAAATGTGGTACAGAGATTAGAACTTTTACACTTTTCATCAAGAAAAAGCTAATTATTATAAAGAACTAAACCATCAAAAGCCAAACTTCCTTGTTCCTGCAAAACCTAATACATTTTAATATTAAGACAATATTTTTAAGACCATCTGTCATTTGGCCACCATCAGTTCTCCTTAAACCAAATCAACAAATGAACAAAAAAAAAAACTCCACTATTTGCAAAGATGAAAGTCTTCATAGTGACAATATCATTCAGTAAGTCAATCTTTACATTCAGTACTTGGATAAATTGTTCATATATTTTAAATGTAAATTGTTAAATTCTGAAAAATCACCAAAGGTTAGCGGCACATCAACAGAAATCAGGGGGGGAAAGGTAGCAGTTTGAAGACAAATATCGGAGTTTATGTGTAATGATCTCTCACAGAGAATCATTTTTCTCAGATAATAATGAATGACACACTAGGCCCCAAAAATAATACTCAGCAATCAACTCAAACCAACAATGTTTAGAAAATCCATCATTACTTCACCGTGGCTTGGAGCGTTTCTGAAGCTCTGAGCTGTGCATTTCAGGCTAAATTGGTTTTAATGGATTTCATGGGGCGCCATTCGCTAGCTGTTGATTGACAAAGAGGTTTGAGAGTCGCCACAGCCTCTGCTCCCGCTCTGTCCTCAAGCTACGCACCGATGATCAAACACACACCGACTGTCAGTCTGTATTGCTGTGACGCTGGTGATGGGCTCGATCTCTTCAATCATTGGTCGATCAGACTCTCCTCCGAAAGCAGGAGTCACAAAGAGAAGGATGATTTGCATTAATACGCCTACAGGAGACTGTTTATGGTTTTAGAGCAACATACAAGCAAAATGCTTGTGTATCCTCTCAGAATAATAATCTTTTTAAAAGTGCATATTTGTTGTAATTTAGATTCAGTAAAGCTCTAAACGCCTGCGTCCAACAGTTACACTACACAACCTATCATGATGTGTCTTGATGGCAATGGGCTCTCAATCTCATGAGAAACCAGAAGAGCATGGGGGGTGGGCGTCTGTGACTGGACGTGAGAAATGAGCACAATTACAGCTTTTGAGAGGTAATTATATGTGTGTTGGAGTAGCAAAGGTTCATAAATAACGATGATCCACTCTGGTCATGTTCTATAATTGAGGAACAATAAGGAGGCAGAAATGAGATGGGCACATCGTGACTGCACTTCATCCAACGGGCTTTTTTTCCCCCCACTCTGGAAGAAAGGAAGGTTGGTCAACTAGACAGCAGTGACTTTTACCCAGACAGCAAGTCTGCAGTTACTCAAAGCATGGGAGAAGAAAACAGGGAAAAACTGGAGAGGCTTTTTACAGTCATTTTGAAAAAAATAGTATATAAAATGAGTTTTACCCGGAAGTTATCATACGGGTTTACATAACTATACACACACACACACAGAAGTCCCTCGTTTATCATGGGGGATCTGTACCGTGAAGCCCCGTGATAAGTGAAAATTCACAAAGTAGGAATAGTATTATAAATACTGTATAGTTAATATAATCAATATAGTAATATTGTTTTTTGTACTATTAGTGCTTAGTGTATACATAGTTTAGTGTATTTCTTAGTTCATATCTTAGATCTTCCTATTGTTTTTCTGTACAATTTATACTTTTGTTGTATGTAACTGGGAACCTGTGTACACAATTTCGTTCCACCACATGCACCACATGTGGTGCGAATGACAAAGAAACCTTGACCTTGAAGTACAAGTAGTAAGTACAGTAGTAGTTTATTTTAGTATTTATGCATATATATATTTTTTGTTATTTTATTTTTATGTATAAATATACTGT
>JBBPBX010068640.1:0-19067 GCA_038048925.1 Garcialebias charrua
ATATATATATATATACTGCCACCTTACCGTGGTGGAGGGGTTTGAGTGTCCCAATGATCCTAGGAGCTATGCTGTCAGGGGCTTTATGCCCCTAGTAGGGTCACCCAAGGCAGACAGGTCCTAGGTGAGGGACGAGACAAAGCGCAGCCCACAAGACCCCTTATGATGAATAATATAAATGGAAACAATGTTCCCTCGCCCGGACGCGGGTCACCGGGGCCCCACTCTGGAGCCAGGCCCGGAGGAGGGGCACGTTGGCGAGCGCCTGGTGGCCGGGCTTTCACCCATGGAGCTCGGCCGGGCACAGCCCGAAGAGGAGACGTGGGTCCCCCTTCCCATAGGCTCACCACCTGTGGGAGGGGCCAAAGGGGTCGGGTGCATTGTGGAATGGGTGGTGGCCGAGGGCGGGGACCCTGGCGGTCTGATCCTCGGCTACAGAAGCTGGCCATTGGGACATGGAATGTCACCTCTCTGGTGGGGAAGGAGCCTGAGCTAGTGTGTGAGGTTGAGAGGTTCCGGCTAGAAATAGTCGGACTCACCTCAACGCATGGCTCTGGCTCTGGAACCAGTTTCCTTGAGAGGGGTTGGACACTCTTCCACTCTGGAGTTGCCCCTGGTGAGAGGCGCCGAGCAGGAGTGGGCATACTTGTTGCCCCCCATCTTGGTGCCTGTACGTTGGGGTTCACCCCGGTGAACGAGAGGGTAGCCTCCCTTCGCCTACGTGTGGGGGGACGGGCTCTGACTGTTGTTTGTGCCTATGCGCCGAACGGCAGCGCAGATTACCCACCCTTTTTGGAGTCCTTGGAGGGGGTATTGGAGGGTGCGCCTCCTGGGGACTCCCTTGTTCTGCTGGGGGACTTCAACGCTCACGTGGGCAATGACAGTGAGACCTGGAGGGGTGTGGTTGGGAGGAACGGCCCCCCTGATCTGAACCCGAGTGGTGTTCTGTTGTTGGACTTCTGTGCTCGTCATGGATTGTCCATAACGAACACCATGTTCAGGCATAAGGGTGTCCATATGTGCTCTTGGCACCAGGACACCCTAGGTCGTAGTTCAATGATCGACTTTGTTGTCGTCTCATCTGATCTGCGGCCGCATGTCCTGGACACTCGGGTGAAGAGAGGGGCGGAGCTGTCTACTGACCACTACCTGGTGGTGAGTTGGCTCCGATGGTGGGGGAGGATGCCGGTCAGACCTGGCAGACCCAAACGTATTGTGAGGGTCTGCTGGGAACGTCTGGCAGAGTCTCCCGTAAGACGGAGCTTTAACTCCCACCTCCGGGAGAGCTTTGAACACGTTCCGAGGGAGGCGGGGGACATTGAGCCCGAGTGGGCCATGTTCCGCGCCTCTATTGTCGAGGCAGCTTATCGGAGTTGTGGCCGCAAGGTTGTTGGTGCCTGTCGTGGTGGCAACCCTCGAACCCGGTGGTGGACACCGGCGGTGAGGGATGCTGTCAAGCTGAAGAAGGAGTCCTATTGGGCCTTTTTGGCCTGTGGGACCCCGGAAGCAGCAGATAGGTACCGGCAGTCCAAGCGGCATGCGGCTCGGGTGGTTGCTGAGGCAAAAACTCGGGCGTGGGAGGAGTTCGGAGAGGCCATGGAGAATGACTTCCGTACGGCTTCGAGGCGATTCTGGTCCACCATCCGGCGTCTCAGGGGGGGAAAGCGGTACGCGACCAACACCATTTATGGTGGGGATGGCGTGCTGTTGACCTCAACTCGGGATGTTGTGAGTCGGTGGGCGGAATACTTCGAAGACCTCCTCAATCCTACTGGCACGTCTTCCACTGAGGAAGCGGAGCCTGGGGACTTTGGGTCGGGCTCTCCAATCTCTGGTGCTGAGGTCGCCGAGGTGGTTAAAAAGCTCCGCGGTGGCAAGGCTCCGGGGGTGGATGAGATTCGTCCTGAGTTCCTTAGGGCTCTGGATGTTGTGGGGTTGTGTTGGCTTATCTGCAATATCGCGTGGACATCGGGGGCAGTTCCCTTGGATTGGCAGACTGGGGTGGTGGTTCCCCTATTCAAAAAGGGGGACCGTAGGGTGTGTTCCAACTATAGGGGATCACCTGTTAGGTCCCTGTACGACCGGTGTCAGAGCTTGGTCCGCATTGCCGGCAGTAAGTCAGGCTCGTTTCCGGTGAGAGTTGGACTCCGCCAAGGTTGCCCTTTGTCACCGATTCTGTTCATAACTTTTATGGACAGAATTTCTAGGCGCAGCCAAGGTGTTGAGAGGATCCGTTTTGGTGGCCTTAGAATCGCTTCTCTGTTTTTTGCAGATGATGTGGTCCTATTGGCTTCATCAGCTCGTGATCTACAGCTTTCGCTGGAGCGGTTTGCAGCTGAATGTGATGCGGCCGGGATGAGGATCAGTTCCTCCAAATCCGAGGCCATGGTCTTGAGCCGGAAAAGGGTAGCATGCCCTCTCCGGGTCGGGGAGGAGGTCCTGCCCCAAGTGGAGGAGTTTAAGTATCTCGGGATCTTGTTCACGAATGAGGGAAAACTGGAGCGTGAGATCGATAGGCGGATAGGTGCAGCGTCCGCAGTGAAGCGGGCGCTGTACCGGTCTGTCGTGGTGAAGAGAGAGCTGAGTCAAAAGGCAAAGCTCTCAATTTACCGATCGATCTACGTTCCCACCCTCATCTATGGTCATGAGCTTTGGGTTATGACCGAAAGAACGAGATCTCGGATACAAGCGGCTGAAATGAGTTTTCTCCGCAGGGTGTCTGGACTCTCCCTTAGAGATAGGGTGAGAAGCTCAGTCATCCGGGAGGGACTCGGAGTAGAGCCGCTGCTTCTCCACATCGAGAGGAGCCAGTTGAGGTGGCTCGGGCATCTGGTTAGGATGCCTCCTGGACGCCTCCCTGGTGAGGTGTTCCGGGCATGTCCCACCGGGAGGAGACCCAGAGGAAGACCCAGGACACGCTGGAGGGACTATGTTTCTCGGCTGGCCTGGGAACGCCTTGGGATTCCCCCAGAGGAGCTGCTCCAAGTGGCTGGGGAGAGGGAAGTCTGGGCCTCCCTACTTAGGCTGCTACCCCCGCGACCCGACCCCGGATAAGCGGAAGAAAGATGGATGGATGGATGGATATATATATACATATATATATATATATATATATATACATATATATATACATATATATACATATATATATATACATACATATATATACATACATATATATATATATACATATATATATACATATATATATATACATATATATATACATATATATTTTAATACAGCTGCTGTTTCATTCATTCATAAATATGTTGTACCAAGATTATGATGAGTGGCAATCCAATTTGATTTTACTGCAGGAAACATGCCAAACAAGTTAAAGTAGATTAAGTCTCTAAATTCCTGTGTCAAGTTAACCTGCATTTCAGCTTTGTAGACCACCATGTTTGCACAAAAATACCATATTTGACTATCAAATAAGTAGACTTGTAATTTTTCACTCACAGATTTGTTGACTCAATATAGTGTAATGTTTCTGCCCTTTAATAAGTATTCATAAAGTCTAGATTGCCTTTTTCTTCAACACTTGGCAGGATGATTCACCTTAATAGCACACTCAGTCACTTTGTGGGTGGAAAAGCAGGAAATGGGAGAGCGAAATAAGAGGAGACACTTTACATCAAGCCTCCATTGATAGTGAGTAAACAATGGTATCACAGTGTTTGCTTACTCATATGTGAGAAAACATCCTGTTTCTCTGGTGAAATAATGAATAACTGGAGGAACGTGTTTTACTGTAATAACAACAAATGTCACAAATTATAAACTGTTTGTTCTCCTGTTTGGTAATTGTATTGTTTAATGATTTGTGAGAAAACGTTCAGCTCAGAGGGAGTTTCAACATTTAATTGGTTTAAACAGTTGTGTCATAATAACTAACAAGCAAATTTGTGGAAATTAATATGTACAAAGTAATACAAGTTCAGAGATATTGAAATAAATTGAAACATCTATCCATCCATCCACCCATCTGCAATTAAACACGTATGGGTCATCATTATGTAGGGTTAAAAAAAAAAAAAAATCCAAGATGGCGCCTATTGTTACGGCTTGCTATCTAACCCCTCTCCTGAACTTTCTACTGCTGTTCGTGTTCTGCCTTTTTTTCATCGACGAATCATCCTCGCTTCTGGTCTATGATCGTTCAACTCTTCTAAGTCTCCAAGACTCGCTGATCAACACACCGACTACTGGCAAATATGGACATTTTAAGCCTCCTCCACCTCCACCTTTCTTGGCATCTGTTCCAGCGTACCTACAACACTACGCGACCACGTTGCCACGTAGCAAGCGACGCAGAAGACGCGGAACGAGAGCAGGCGTGCTGGTGAGATTTAAAAAGTATCTCTCGTCTCACAACACGGCGACGGCTGACTTACCTCCTGAATTCAGCGTCTTTGATGTCCGTCGTTCCTTCGCTCGTCGCCATAGATGCCTTGTTGCTGTCAATCATGACGTCAGCGATCAGTATCCATCTTGTTCTCCCGTAAGGACAAAGAAGCGAGGCTGCGTTAAACAGAACCTCCGCCCGCTCGCTCGAGCTGAGAGTGACGTAACTGGCTGTGTTCCAGTACGTGCAGCGCTGTTTAATGCCAGATCGATCACTAATAAAACTTTTATATTAAGTGATCTGATCTCAACTCATCGTCTGGATCTGTTTCTGATTACTGAAACCTGGCAGAAAAAAGGAGACAACAGCTGCTTCTCTGAACTCCTTCCAAATGGCTACTCCCACCTGAGCGCACCGCGTGGGGCTGGAAGAGGGGGAGGGGGGCTGGCTGCAGTCTTCAATGAGGCGTTCAAATGCCGTTTGTTGCCTCAGAAAAACTATAACAGCTTTGAAATAATGGTTTTTGTGCTGGAATCTCCTAAACCTCTGCTGTGTGGCCTCTTTTATAGGCCTCCACAATACAATAAAGAATTTCTCAGTGAGTTTTCAGAACTACTGGCTGACCTGCTGCCAACATTTGACTCGCTGCTCTTTTGTGGAGATTTCAACGTGCACACCTGTTGCTCAAGTAATCAACTTGGATATGAGTTTCAGGACCTTCTGGACTCTTTTAACCTGTCACAGTCTGTCTCGGGGGCCACCCACAGCCAGGGTCATACACTGGACCTAATTATCTCCCACGGCCTTCACATATCTGCTGTGGAGATCCTGGACACCTGTATTTCGGACCACTTTCCCATATTATTTGAATTTTCCACCCCTCTTGCATCGAAAGCTGTTCTCCCAGCACATCTCTGCCGCTCCATCACCCCATCCTCCCAAAGTCAGTTCACTGATGCCTTCAAGAGCACTGACTTATGCTTTGCTGTCAGCCCGGACCCTTCTCTACATCCTGAGGACTTCATCACCTCCTTCCATCACACCTGCACAACGATCATGGACTCCATCGCTCCTCTCAAACAGGCATCTTCAAAAAACAGACCTTCACCATGGCTCAACGAAACGACGCGGGCTCTTCGACAACGTTGCAGAAAAGCAGAGCGAAAATGGAAGCGGGACCGGCTTCATGTATCTCAGGGAATACTGAGAGACTGTCTCTGTGATTATCAAAATGCTGTGAAGCAGGCCAAATCACAGTACCTCTCCAATTTAATCTCCTCCAGCTCCAACCGGCCGAGGACACTATTCAACACACTCCAGTCTGTCATCAATCCATCTGTCAATGTTCTGAAAACTGCCAATCAGTCTACCTGTGACGACTTTCAGAGCTATTTTATCAACAAAATAGACTCTATCAGGCAGAACATTGTCAGCCCATCAAACACTACCATACCATACCATTTTATTTATAAAGCACTTTAAACAGGAACAAGTCCACACCAAAGTGCTGGACAAACAAACACGCAACAGGCAACACAGACAATGAAGTACAACACGAAAAACATAAAAACATTGCAGATCATAAATCAAACGATCCAATACAAATCAGCTGGCATTGAAAGCGATGGAGTAGTAGTGAGTTTTTAACCGGGATTTGAAAACCGAGAGGGAGGGGGCCTGTTTGATGAGCAGCGGTAACTCGTTCCAGAGTCTTGGGCCTGCTACAGAGAACGCCCTGTCACCCCTGCGCTTAAGGCGAGTTTCTGGAACTATTAAGAGTACCTGATCCTCTGACCTCAAAGCACGTGGAGGGACATATGGGTGTATCAGATCCGAGAGATAGGCGGGGGCGAGACTGTTCAGCGATTTGTAGACATACATGAGAATTTTGAATTGGATTCGAAGATGAACCGGTAGCCAGTGAAGGGAGGCCAAGACTGGTGTAATGTGCTCTCTTTTGCGTGTGCTGGTTAAAAATCGGGCAGCTGCGTTCTGAACCAGTTGTAATCGTGCAATGGTGGCTTGACTGACGCCAAACAGAAGTGAATTGCAGTAATCAAGCCTAGATGTAATGAATGCGTGAATCACTGTCTCCAGGTGCTTTTTGGATAATATGGGCTTCAGCTTAGACAGACGCCTCAGCTGGAAAAAACAGGATTTGACGATCATGTTTACATGACTGTTGAGTTTCATGGAAGGATCCATTATCACTCCCAGATTTTTGACTTTTTGTTTTTCGGACAGGGGTAGAGCAGACAGGTCAATGCAGTGGTTTGAGGTTGTGTCATTGGGAAGGAACAATATGGCTTCAGACTTCTTATCATTGAAGCTTAAGAAATTTAAAGCCATCCAGTCCCTGATGTCAGCCAGGCAGTCGAGCAGAGGTTGAATAGAGCCTGTACCATTTTGTCTTAGGGGGAAGTAGATTTGACAGTCATCAGCGTAGAAGTGGAAAGGTATATTGTGTTTCCGGAAAATACACTGTCCAATCATGTGCGTCTGCAATAACCACAGTTGTTTTTGACCAATTTGACCTGGTCTCACTGCCTAACCTCACCAAGGTGGTTCAGCAGATGAAACCAACAAACTGTTCTCTGGAGATCATTCCCTCTAAAATGTTCAAACAGTCCTTTGATGTAATTGGTCCTTGTGTTTTGTCATTTATTAACAGCTGTCTAATTTCAGGTTATGTACCATCCGCTTTCAAACACGCTATGGTCAGGCCTCTTCTCAAAAAAACAGGCCTAGATCCTACAGCTCTCTCTAATTTCAGACCAGTTTCCCATCTGTCATTTCTATCAAAGGTCCTGGAAAAGATTGTTTTTACTCAACTTCAATCTTTTCTTGAGCACAACAACCTGTTTGAAAATTTCAGTCAGGTTTTCGAGCTCGTCACAGCACTGAATCTGCACTGCTCAAAGTGCAGAATGACATTCTTCTGTCCCTGGATGCAAAAAACCCTGTTCTGCTGGTGATGTTAGACCTCTCAGCAGCTTTTGACACCGTTGACCATCAGGTACTAATCAACCGCTTGTCTCAGCTGGTTGGCCTCCAGGGAGCTGTGCTTGAGTGGTTCAAATCTTACCTGACTGGGAGAACCTTTTCTGTCATGATAGGCGATCTGTCCTCCTCTTCATCAACCCCTCTGACCTCTGGCGTACCACAGGGATCCATTCTGGGGCCAGTCCTCTTTTCTCTTTACATGCTGCCATTAGGATCAATCATTGCACGTCATAATCTGTCTTTTCACATGTATGCAGACGATTTACAAATCTATCTGCCAGTCACTCCCAACCCCTCACTCAGTTCAAACACTCTTGTCAACTGCTTAAATGACATTAAGCACTGGCTCTCTCAAAACTTCCTCCACCTAAACACAGATAAAACTGAATGCATTTTATTTGGTGCACCCGATGACACCAGCAACATCCTTCCCAGTCCCAGTGTTGGTTTTCCCCTCCCCCACTTCAACCCGGTGGTCAGAAATCTTGGAGTGCAGCTTGACTCCAACTTAAAGTTTGATAAACAGATCAGTTCTGTTGTCAAGACCAGCTTTTTCCAGCTCCGTCTGCTCTCTAAAGTCAAGTCATTTCTCAGCCGTGGTGATCTGGAGAAGGCCATCCATGCCTTTGTGACCTCCAGACTTGACTATTGTAATGCTTTGTATGTTGGTATTAATCAATCCTCCATCTCCCGTTTACAGCTTGTACAGAACTCTGCCGCGCGCTTTTTGACCAACACACGAAAATATGAACACATCACTCCTGTCCTGTCCTCTCTACACTGGCTCCCGGTTCAGTTCAGGATACAGTTCAAACTGTTGCTGTTTGTCTTCAAAGCTCTGAATGGACTTGCACCTCTCTACATCTCAGAACTTTTGAAAGCCCATCAGCCCGGCAGAGCTTTACGATCTGCCAGTCAACACCTGCTGGAGGTGCCTCGCTCAAGGTACAAACAATGGGGAGACCGGTCATTTTCTGTTGCCGGCCCAAAAGCCTGGAACAGCCTCCCCCTTGAGCTGCGTGCCACCTCTGATCTGACTCTGTTCAAAACCAGACTGAAGACCCACTTGTTCAAAAAAGCTTTCAGTGTGTAACTTTTATTACTTTTGGTATTTTAGTATGTAGCATTTTTATTTCCATTGCCTTCTTTTATTACTGTTGTTTTTTATTCTATTTTCACTGATTTATTGTTCCAGTTTATTCATCTTTTTATCCTGTTAAGCACCTTGGTCAATGCAAGGCATTGTAGGAAGGTGCTATACAAATAAAGTTTATTATTATTATTATTATTATTATATTGCACCAGTCAGTTTTACTGACTACAATATTCCAGATGAGAAATTGAGTAGGTTTTTATCTGACACAATTTATCATCAATATTAAACAAGTTCTCTTTTTTCAGGATTTAAACATGAACTTGTGTGACCAGGCGAGATATAACTTGACAGGATACGTTATTATGTTGGTTCACCAGGAGAGGAATCATTTAATGACAGAATCGTTAAATTACAACATTTCATGAGAATTGGTTCTTGATCAATTTCTTATACCTTAACTATCGACAGATTAAAATTTTGAACAACAGACAAGTAAAAGATGACATTACTTATTCTGTAGGTACTCTTAACTTAGTTTGTTGCTGACAACAGATATAAAGTTTAAGGGAAATTTTTAGCATAAGAAGGAGGAAAGGTGGAAAAGAGAGGGTGAACTACTATCTTGAATGTTTATAACCAGAAACATGACACATTCTCCGTGCGGTCTCCAGCTGGACGTATCCGTGTGTAAACAATCAGCGACTTTACCTTTGACGGTCTGCAAAGAACGATTGGGTCCTTGAAGTCCGAGGAGGTCAGTCAGTTTACCTTTGCAGCTTCTCACGTCCGCTTTTGGCCCACTGAAGTAACGGCAGTCTGGTTGATTTTCAGAATAAAGGATTCCTTGAAGGAATCTCATTCAGATAGAACTTAGAGTTCAAGTGAGTTTACAGCAGTCTTGCTATCAACTCGGCTGTTGAACTGGACCGTTGACGCTTGGTCCAAGTTCTCAGCTTAAAAGAGAAAGTCATTTCATGTCAACTTCCTCCCAGCAACTCAAGAGAGAAGTAAGATGTGAAGGTTTTAACTGAGACGTGACCCAGAAAACGTGTTATTTTCTGATTGGCCAATGGCATCAGAAGATGATGTGAGGATGACATCAACACGTTGAAAGGGGGTCAAAAGATTAGTTTGTCAGAAAGATAAAGTGTTAGTTTCAGATGTCAGCATTTTATGATAAAAACTGATTCATTTGCCTTAACACTTTAAGCAAAATACTGTTGGTTTGATTAAAAACAACGTCATTAAAGCACCACATATGGGACCTATTAATGATAATAGCAAAAACAGACATTATTCATCTTGATTATTAAATAGGACAAAAACAAAGAGTCTCTGGTTGTGTAGATTGTCCTGAGCTCAAATTAAAATGAGATAACCAGTGTCACTGAATCTTCACTGCAGGTTTGAGAAGAGAAATCCTTCATGAATAACATTTTGAAATAACATTTGCTATTCATACCATACCATACCATACCATTTTATTTATAAAGCACTTTAAACAGGAACAAGTCCACACCAAAGTGCTGGACAAACAAACACGCAACAGGCAACACAGACAATGAAGTACAACACGAAAAACATAAAAACATTGCAGATCATAAATCAAACGATCCAGTACAAATCAGCTGGCATTGAAAGCAATGGAGTAGTAGTGAGTTTTTAACCGGGATTTGAAAACCGAGAGGGAGGGGGCCTGTTTGATGAGCAGCGGTAACTCGTTCCAGAGTCTTGGGCCTGCTACAGAGAACGCCCTGTCACCCCTGCGCTTAAGGCGAGTTTCTGGAACTATTAAGAGTACCTGATCCTCTGACCTCAAAGCACGTGGAGGGACATATGGGTGTATCAGATCCGAGAGATAGGAAAACTGGAAATTCAGCATGAATTAAACAGTTTTTGACTATCAAACATTGGATTCAGTAATGCTTATACAAGTAACAAGGTTATTCATTTGATGACATTTGAATTAACAAAATTAAAGGAAGTCTCTGGGTGACTTATTTGTGTTTTGATTCAAATTAAAGTAATAAAATAAAGTGTTACTGTCCCTTCAGGAGTTAACTCCCAGAAAAGGTCATCACTGAGAGCGATTAGAGACCACGGTGTGTCCACTACAAAAGGTAACGTTGCTGATTGGTGGATTTTCACTTATTGCGAGTGATTTTGAACCTAACACCTGAAATAAATGAGGGAGTACTGTACCTGCAAACCTGAAACCTCAAATCCCAATCTGTTCTCCTGCAGATCCTCTCCCCTGGTCCTCCACCACAATAAAAAACACTTTCCTTTTCACTCTGTCATCTATAAATCTTTTACAGTCCATGGTCTGAACCCTGGGTAACACCAGAAATGACAGTTTGACCATAACGGCTATAATGGGACCACTTCTAGTTTAAAACTGGCATGAGGGCAGCAGGCAGTAAGCATTCCTTCAGGGGATGTTAGGCTTATGATTTCTAATATGAAGCAGCACCTTGATGTGCAGTTACCAGTGCATTGTTCTGAAGGAGCGTTTTCAATTCAGGACCACACTGGAGGCTTCAACAGTGTGAAATGTGCCACACTTTCCTCCTTCTTTACATTAAAACCTTTGCCAGGCTCCTTCCTTTGCCAAGTCTTCCTCTGAGGATTCAGTGGACTGACTTTTTGAGGACCACCAGGAAAGCAGGTGATGAAAACTACCAAAGGAGCTCACAAGTTTCCAGATTTGTGTTCTGACTTCTCAGCTCAGTGCCAGAGCTTCAGACGGAACCCTCATACAGGTATTTCAATGCCTCACTTAAGATCAGAGTCATTAATTTTCCAGTTTTCCAAAACGGCATCTGAAAACCCTGAAAAGTCATCGCTGTCACACTTGAACACATCACGGATCTGACACCAGCTGCGGACAGGTGAAACTGGAAAAATGGGAACGGTCGAAACACAAACTGGAGGGAAGGCGCTCGTTTTCTTTGCTTCGTTGAACTGAAATACGCCTCGGGTTCTTTAAGTGCTGCCACAGCACGACTGCCACGTTTGGCACACACTGAAAACATGCGCCAGTGTTTTCCAGAGCATCAATAGGCAGAAAGTGGCCGGGCTGAGTGAGAATTAAAAGATGGCAGTCACAGCCAATCGTCACACTGGATTAAAATAAAACACATGTGGGCTCCAGTTGTAACTCATCAATCCCATCTCCGCACTCAGTCAACACCAATTTATTTATTTAAAAAAAAAAGCTCAGATAATATAAAGTTACCACCGGCTAAATCTCTACGCAATGGAACATATTTGCTCACATATGTATCCACTCAGCGGCATTAAGTGCTTAAGCATCTCGCTGCGATTGCAGGCGTATTTGGACGCAGATTTGAGGCCAATAAGCCACAAATTATTCCACGGATCAGATTTTCTGCAGTCTTATTTGATACTTTAAACAGATGAAGGATAAAAAAATTGATTTGAGGTAGAATGCATGATTGATAAGGTAAAAAAAAAACATTTATAAAGGGGAATTTACTTTTTATTGGTTGAAATTGGTTTTATAGAATCTCAAGATTGTGCTTTTAATATGCAAAACATAATGTTAAAACTGCTAGACATTTGTTTCGTCATTTCATTGGCTAAAATTACCGTATTATCCGGCCGATAAGTCGCACCGCCCTATAAGTTGCATCTATTATGTGTCACCGCTGACGCGTCACGTAACTCCCTATTTACACTACATGCGTTCCGGCTCCGCCCCGCTCCGGTCCGACCTCCACAGCAAATACGCACCCATTATAATCAATGAGAGAGTTTACACTGGCTCCGCACGGCGGCGGCGAGCTGCGGCGAGCGGACGGCAGTCCGTCAAAATTAGAATCCATCCTATTTCTGCCGGACGCCGGAGCTGTGCCGGAGTCAACTTTTAAAGATTACGTCGCACCAACAGGAAAAGGAACGAGCACAACATCCGTATTTACAAAATAAAATCACCACGGGCGGACTAATCCTAGCTCTATACGGATTTATTTGTACAAAAATGCTGTCAAACTATCATTTATGACTACGCCTACAAACACAATACAAGAAATAAAAAAATTTAAAAAAGTATTTTATTCTGAAATGTAATAGATCACATCCTGTCGCTCAAACCATGTCCTGTCGCTCATATCTCAATGCAAAAACAATCAAACAGCGAGGCAATCTCTACTGTTGTTCTCCTTCTTCCACCAAATGAATTGTTTTGTTCTGACTTCATTATTTATCACTTGATTTATCGCGCGATCTCGCAATTCCCGCACATGCGTCTCGGAGCGGCGCATCCAGGCGGACCGGACCGGAGCGGAGGTAGTGTAAACTGGACTTTGAAACGCTCAGCTGCGACCTGCGGCGCGGAGCGGGGCGGAGCCGGAACGCATGTAGTGTAAATTTGGGGTCAGTTACACGTCAGCCACAGTTCCTGTGGCTGACGCGTAACTTACGTGCACGGTAGGACTTTAACAAGATTAACACTTAAAAACAATTAGTTGTTTGCTGAAAATTATAGCAAAGATGTGTCTGAGCTCAAATTTTCCTTAATAACTGCGCGTACCGGTCAAATCAGCTGAATTTTAAAAAATAGTTTTGCTACGTCGGTGCTGCGAAGCGTGCACGCGCAGCGAGCGGATACGCTTCATTTCTTTAAAATTTAACAAGATATACACCTTAAAAATATATATGTTTGCTGACATTATAGCAAAAGTGTTTCTGAGCTGAACTTTTCCTTTAAAAATTTACTTAATGTTCAAATCAGCTGGATTTAAATTGTTTCACTTTGCCAATCTTCCAAACGTGCGCGCGCTGCGAAAATAAATTATAAATTAATCGAATTTTAGCTCAAACATTTCCTACAGCTAATAGGTTGCAAATTTCCATCCAGTGATTACTTTCTGTATGTTTCATCAAAATATTTCCTGTGGTTCTTGACCTATTTTGCATTGCTAACAGTAAAACACTGAGCTAACAGTAGTACATACCTCCAGAGAGCAGGAGGCCGTGCTGCGACAGTAGCTGTGTTTCCATCCATTTTCATTTCGAATTTTGAGCTACCTCGCAAATATGTAAATACAAATTAATGCAGATCAGAAGTGTTTCCATCTGCTGGCTTGAAGCGCTTCTTCCAAGCCGCGCACAGCGTCATTACGTCAGACGTCAGCGTCATTACGTCAGACGTCAGCGTCATTACGTCAGACGTCAGCACTGCGCATGTCTACAGTAAACAGGAAGTAGCAGTTGAAAACAGAACCCGGCCACACATCTCATCAAAATGGAGAGAATATTTCAGGTATGTGTTGCTATCGGGCGAGTTGTATTTATTCTGTCATGCCAACTAGTTTTAGCGATGTTACATGTTGTCCGGAGCGGAAACAGCTGATCAGTCACGTGACGTGAATGTTCGCTACGGCAGCACGAGTCGGCAAATGTGTTTCCATCTGTCGTTTTGCGCATCTGCTCATTTTCGCAGATCCCAAAAACCACCTCAAGCGAGCGTATAAACTTTTTGGCGAACTTGAGAAAGTAAATACGGATTTTGCCGTTTCCATTAAGCTTTTCTGCTGCGATACTTCAAAATGCGCACCTAGAAACCTTGATGGAAACACGGCTATTGAGTCCAACCAGAGGAGGCTGCCGTCGGACATATGATCTGGGAATGGTCGGTGGACCCTAGCGGCCGAAAGTGGTACTGCTCCATTTTTTTGTCAGAATGAATGTAAACGGTCATATCCCAGCCTAAAATTGGTCTAAAAATATGGGGAAAAAATCCATAAATATGTCGCTTCGCCCTATAAGTCGCAGGGCATGCAAATTAGGCAAAACGGTGTGACTTATACTCACCCTATCTCTAAGGGAGAGTCCAGCCACCCTGCGGAGAAAACTCATTTCAGCCGCTTGTATCCGAGATCTCGTTCTTTCGGTCACAACCCAAAGCTCATGACCATAGATGAGGGTGGGAACGTAGATTGATCGGTAAATTGAGAGCTTTGCCTTTTGACTCAGCTCTCTCTTCACCACGACAGACCGGTACAGCGCCAATAACTCCAATTATAAGAAATTGCAATCTCTTAAATCATCATCAAGCATAAGAACCCTCAAATTAATGCTTGTCCTTGCTCTCCAGGGTTCCGGTCTCTTCCAGACATGTTGCACTTGATATTTATTCACTGTAAATAAAGCACTGTTGATTATTCGTGATTTTGGAGTTGGTCTTTTTCTTCACCACTATCTGAATTCTTGGTAAATTGTTACAAAACTTTGTGCATTATGTCAGACATCCTGCTTTTATTCTAATTCTTGTTCTTGCAGGGGAAGCGCAACATTAGAAATATTAGGAGGGAGATGAAAATCTAAAATATGGCACCCAATGACGAGTCATGAGCTCAGCAAGTTGAACCACAGTCAAATGGACTTCTGTTCTTGAAGATGCATTGCTTCTAATCTACAGTAAGATGCTCTCTAGGTTCAGGGCTGGACTCCAAGCTTCTACAAGACTGTCCTTCAGTTAAAGCTACTCTGAAAAGAGCCTCTCTCTCCATCCATAACTTTTCATTCACTAGAGGCTTAGGTGCAGAAGGGAAACCCAGGCATCCATGTTCCCATTGGCACAATCCATCTCCTTTAAGGGATCCTAAGGTGTTCCCAGGCCATAGAGAATATATACTGTAATCCCTCCAGCAAACTCTGGGTCTGCCTCAGGGTCTTCTCTCAATGGGATGTATCCAGAAGTACTCCAGAAGGATGGCCCCAGGAACCAACACACAGAGGAGCAGTGGTTTTACTCCAAGCTCCAAGCAAGAGGAAACTGCCCAAACAGACATTATGTTCACAGACATGACAATGGTAGATGTCGTGAAATGTTCAGGTACAGGGAGTCCGCAACTTACGGCGCCCTCGACCTACGGCAACTCGGACTTACGGCATAAATCATAATTAATAATAAAATATGAAATAATTTTAAAAAAAATTGTTTACATTTGTGTGTTTAAATGTTCTTAATTACAGCACTTTGTTGCAGCTGTGGTTGTTTTAAATGGCTTTATAAATTATAATTATAATAAAAATTATAATTTTTTGCGTAGCTTCTGGCGGTTTCCGGAAAATGCTGCCGTGTCCTCCATTTCACATTTAGTTACAGTCTCGGCTCCTGCCAGCTGGCTTTGGAGGACCGTGTGTCCGATCAGGGTTGCCTCATACGGATAAATTAGCTGGAAACGCTCTGTGAACTGAACTCTGTGGACGTAGCAGCAGCCACGGATCGCTCCGCCAATCGCTCCCACCACGCCGCGCCGCCCGACAACACAAGCTCATGGCCTGGGCTAACACGCAGCTAATGCTAACGAGGGGACACCGAGCCGACAGTCCGCAGAGAGGCCATCTGCGTCCGGGAGCTCGCTTCGATGTCCGCTTGGCAGCCTAAGATGTCAGGGGACACTGAGCTAACGTGGAGAAACAACGCCGACAGCCTTTTTGGATGGGCTAACATGCTAACGAGTGCAGCTAATGGCGGGGGCTAACATCAGCTAACGCGGCGCAGCTTGTTTGGATGGACGAACACCGCGGAGAAACGGCTTTCAGTAAGTTATTAAACTCTTTTTCTGGCTCCAAATGTATGGAGTTAACAAGCTAACAGTCCTTCTTGTAAACAGTTTGGACCGCGTGGAGCAGAACGAAGCTGGGGAGCTCTGATGTGCAAGAGCTAACATGCTAAAAGATGAAGGCAGGCTTTGACCAGCTCAAAGTAAGAAATTATATTTTTTATTTATTCATTTATTTACATGTGATACTGTAATTATGCACTACACTGTGTTAGGTGTGTTAGGATAGGCGAAGTGCTTGGTAACTGTACAGTAACATACATATACTTGCAGTCAGTGGTGGCTCGGGTGGACTCCGACTTACGGCAAAATCGACCTACGAACGGTCCTTAGGTCCGGAACTCATTCGTAAGTCGCGGACTCCCTGTACTGTTCTCTGTGCCTCTGTAACAAAACAACCTTGATGATCAGAAGGCCTGGATTACATTTGTAATTGTCAGCATCAACAACCCTATCTCTAAGGCTGAGGCCTGTTGCCTTACAGATTAAAGCTTGGGTATGTAAGATTGTAATGTAGTCTGTAACTTTTCAAACAATATATTTTTAACATATTTCTTCACTCTGTCACTATCTACTGACAAACTGATGTTAGACAAAGTAATCTCTGAAAAAAACTATAGTCCCCTTGCTTCTCTATCAGCATTTATAAAAACACTAAAAACACAGAGTGACCAGGACAATGACAGCCAATAAAAACAGAGTTTGTAACCAGCCAATTAAAAACAGAGCTTGAATTTGAATCAGCCAATAAAAACAGAGCTTGAATTTGAATCTCAGCAGAGCCTCCCCCTCAGAGCCATATATGGCTCTGAGGGGGAGGGATCAGAATGCTTTGCCTGTTGAAAATTTTTCTAAGTTCTGCACTCTACAGAAAGTTACACATAGCACCTTTAATGAAGAAGCTGATTTTAACTCATATTTTCCTTTCAGCTCAGACTCTTCTTCACCGCAAGAGACTGGAGCAACACTTCACCCTGGATAAGGGATGAATCTGAGATTCACCCCTGACCTTTGTTGTTGGTTATTAAACTATTAACGGACTCCTGTGTGAACTCAAAAACAACCACAACATTGTTCAAACAGAAACTTGGAGTATCTATTGTGAAATCCTGCAGTACTGTATCCTGATGTGTGCTCCACAGTATTGTGTTTTCACTGAGCTTTTTTCTTCTTTTTTTTCCTCTTCTTGTCATCTGCTGTGCACTTGTGCTTCCTGATCGTCTGAAACTCTGCAAACGTTTGGCTGATTTACTGATTGTTAGAAATGTCCTGACCTCTGACCCTCACCGACAGCCAGTGGCAGTAAAATACACTGTGTGTGTGTAACCCACCCCCTCGGCTAATGAAGCCCATAAAGCAGACTGTTTGACAAGCAGCGAAAAACAGCTGAGAGAGCGGGGCCGTTTTAATCGGGCCCCAGGAGGGAGACCCACGCCGACAGGGAGCGGACCTCGGGAAGCGCCGACATTCATCAGAGACGACAGGGAGGCCCGAGGCCCCGTGCGTGGTTTGAGCTGGTCCCCCATGTGCTCAACAGCACAGGTGTACTGTGAAGTCCAAAGGGAAAGGGGTCGCGGTCGGGATACGCTGCAAGTTACTTGACTCCGTTTTTCCTTTTTGTTGTCCTTGCATGAAAGTAAAGACTTGTTTCTTGCTGTAACTGGTGTCGTTTTAACAACCTTAACTGAACCTAAGTGATGTGTAAACATTTCAAAAGAAATAAAAAGCTTAAAGGTGGTGTGACATGATTTTAAAACATAGACATTTTAGAAAGAGGAGCTACTCAGCTTTGATTTTTTTGTACACAGATGCTTCGAATAGTTAACATATAAAAGTATTTTTAAATAAAATAGTTTTAATGACGTAACTCTGCAGTGCGTCGCAGTCAAACGCCGACGCATTTTTATGACACAATGGCGAGAACGCGCCTTGTAAATAACCAATAGTGAATATATAAACCGAGGAATTAAGCAATTTAAGTGAAAATTTGAGCGAATTGTCTTCAGTTTGGGAAGCCAAAGTTATTTCTAGTGATGAACAAGAAACAGCTGGTTCTACTTTTGGTCTGCAGCCGTATTTATTTGAGTCTTACCGTTCAGGGTGCGAGGGGGAGTCTGACATCAGATGAGCAAGGTTCCCGTGGGTGAACCCGATCGTAGTCGTCTACAGAGCTGGCGATATTAGAACACCCAAATGCGACACAACGTACCGGCATTTTTCAAGTTATACAAAAGAAAATAAGCAATCTTGAACACAATGACACTGCGTGTTAATAGCAGCCTGCAGACTGAAGTCCTTGTCTCTACGTCACGACGTCGCACGCGTAAGTACCCGGATGTCCCGTGACGAAACATGGCGCCAATTTTAAAATAAAATTTGAAATAAAATTTCATTGATTTCTCATTTTGCTTGTGAAAACGTACATAGTTGAATGATACAACATATATATGTTGTGCCACTTTATGCATAGTTCCAAAATCATGTCACAACACCTTTAAGATTCCCTGGAGTAATGCACATCACCAGTTGCCTTTATGACAGCATGTTTGATCTCATGTTGAGAAATGACTATTGTTTTGGTCAAACTTTTAAAATGACATTAAGTGCAATCCAAACGAGATCAAAAGCAAAAACAACTGAAGATGCTTCGCTTCTCATCAGAGCAGCTTTCTCAGTTCAAAGAAACGGAGAGTGTGGGATTCAAGTTATAAAGCGGAGGTGTTCTGTAAGCTTGCATAATGCAGATTGACACATGCAAACATGTGGATATCCTGACTAGGCATTTAAGTCAGCAATGGAATCTACAAAACACACCACTGAACAGAAGAAGGAGAAGAACAGACGGAAAAACATTTGTCATCTCTTATGTTGCTGAAATATCTGAGACATTTGGAAGTGTTTTCTCCAAACACAACATCCCAGTACATTTCAAACCCAATAGGACTCTCAGACACAGGCTGGTCCACCCGAAGGACAAATCACCCAAAAACAGAGTGGTGCGGTGTCTGCAGTTCAGTGCAGC
>JBBPBX010068641.1:0-19066 GCA_038048925.1 Garcialebias charrua
ACAGTCCTCAGAATGCAGTCCCTTGACAGGAACAAGCATTGCGGGGACTGTGTCTACTCTCCCAAAAACCCATATCCACTAAAATACCTAGTGATAGAAAACAATATTACGCTTCGGCTTATCTATACACAGTCCTCAGAATGCAGTCCCCTGACAGGAACAACTATTGCTGGGACTGTGTTGAGCAGACACCTTAGGAGTAGACCGCAAACAGACTGTGTAGATTGGCAAAATGTTATTGGCTGTCAAATAACTTTCAGGAATTCTAGTTATTTACTTTCACTCTCCATGGCCACTCAGCGTTTCCATAGTTGTAGGTAAGCTCTTCCCCTGGATTTATGTCCTTAATTGCAAAGAGACAGAGATGAGGTTTTCCTTTGACAATTGTCTTCATTTTGCTGTTAGGGCTCAATTGGTCGTCATTAACCAGTCTTCCCAAAGACTCATCCTGTGTCACTGCATCAACACTGAAACAACAAGAAAAATCTAATTGGCCAAGGATGACAGGATATAAAACAGTGTCCAATTCTGGTATGATTTCAACTTTTTTTAAAACTAATAGAAGGCATTAAATATTTCAAGGATTAAAACTTAATTTTTATAATTGCTTTTAGTTATTTTTTTCAAATTTACATACCACAAATTTTTCCCATTATGATGAAACTCAAACATGAAGACCTTCATGACATGATAAAATACCCTGATGAATAATCAATAATTCAAGTAGAACAATCAAAAAAGCTAAGTCTGGTCCTCTGGACATTCAAAAAAACAAAACATAGCAAAGCCAAATAAAAAATAAAAAAAACTGTGGAAACTTTTAGTCTTTCGTCCGAGTCTGAGATAATGTATTCAACTCAGTCTTATAAATAAAGACTTCCTCAGTCTGAGGTGCTGCATTCAGCTCAGTCTCATAAATAGCACCCTCTCACATGGATCATCCAGTTTGCTGATGACAGCCAAAACCAGCTGCTCACATGATCAAGGAGGACCATCAGCCTAATCAACCTAATAGCACCCTCTGTCTTTGGAAGTCTTTCGGACGAAAGACTTCCTCAGTCTGAGATGCTGTATTCAGCTCAGTCTTATAAATAAAGACTTCCTCAGTCTGAGGTGCTGCTCATCCTGACCAATGCAAGCTATTGCTTTGGAGCCACTTGCTGTGGCAATAAGGGCACACCCGCATATTGAAGGCCTTCATGTCGCTGGCGTTGAAACGACCATCAGTTTGTATGCCGACGATGTGATATTATATTTATATGATACAGTGAAATCGGTCCCCTTCCTCCTCGACCTGATTACATCTTTTAGTAAAATTTCTGGATACACAATCAATTGGTCAAAGAGCGAGTTAATGCCTCTTTCCAACACGTACCCATTAGGATTTTTACAAAATGTTCCATTCAAAGTGGTTGAAAACCATCTTACCTATCTAGGCATTACCGTGCCCAAAGACCCAAAACATATATTTAAACTAAATTTTACAAAGTTTATATCAGGATTAAAACTAAATATTGAATTCTGGAAAACTCTGCCTCTGTCAATGATCGGACGCATCAATTCAGTTAAAATGATTTCCCTACCTATGTTTTTATATTTATGTCAAAACCTTCCTATCTACCTTACAGCAGCCTTTTTTAAAGAACTAGACTCGATCATTCAATCTTATATATGGAATGGGAAAAATGCCAGGATCTCTAGAGTGCATTTGCAAGGGCTGAGGGGGAAGGGAGGATTGGGACTACCTGCATTTAAACATTATTATTGGGCTGCCAACATCAGAGCATTAACGTTCTGGCAGCATGAGCTCCCTGGTAACCCGGCAATTACTGCTCCGTTGTGGGTCAGGATGGAGTCTAAACTGGCGAATAACTCTTCCTCGCCAGCTCTACTGTTTGCTTATCTTGAAAAGCCGGAAGCCTACCGAAACCTGAGCTTTGTGTTAAAACATGAAATAAGAATTCTAAATCAGATCAGGAGTTTCTTTGCATTACCAAAGACATCTGTACAGACGCCATTATGCTTTAACCATAGCTTCCTGCCCCCCTGGCAGGATAAAATTTATCATGATTGGAAGAAAAAAGGGCTGGTGTTAATCAAGGACATGTATATTGATAACAAATTTGCATCATTCAGTCTACTGAAAGAAAAATATAATCTGCCCCACTCACACTTTTTTCGATATTTACAGGCCAGGCATTATATTAAGTCAAAGATTAAAAACTACGATATTCTTCCGCTTGAGCACGGTATATTTGAGATTCTTAGGAGCCCTCCTGATTCACGACATCTTATTACAAGAATAATAATGTACATCTGTTTGGTGACTGCAATGTGGCACGTACCACAAAAACAAGGGAGGCCTGAGGAAATGAGCTAGGGATAACAATCTCTGAATCATGGTGGAACAGATGCCTTTATAAAATCAGTTCCTGTTCAATAAACAGCAGACATCAGCTAATTCAGTTCAAAATCACATATCGATTACATTACTCAAAGGTCAGATTACACAAGATATACCCCTCGGTTTCCCCAATATGTGACAGGTGTAACATATCTGAGGGCACACTGTCTCATGCCTTTTGGTCCTGTCCGTCCTTAATCGGTTTATGGTCAAAAATATTTCATTGGTACTCTAAGGCATACAGCGTTCTCTTACAACCTGAACCAGGACTTTACAACCTGAACCAGGACTTATAATCTTCGGATGCCCCCGGGTGCCGGGGACCATACCCGCTGTAATGCGACAACCACTGGAACTGGGACTCATACTAAGAGACTAATCTTAATACATTGGAAGTCTTCAGTTCCTCCTTCATTCCAACAGTGGATTACGGACATGATGTCAGTGATACAGATGGATAGACTTCGGATAGGCTCTAAAGACACCTTTTTGCGCTATTGGAATCCTTTCTTGGAACAGTTTTTGACGACCAGATTAAGCTGACTAAACTTTTCCACGATCTCTCCACTAGCCGCCCTTTAATGTGTTTATGTATATGTTCATGTATACGTGCAGTGTATGTGTACGCCATGTGCTGATTGTAATGCTTCATACTTTGGCTTGTGCATCTGGGTTCTGTTTGTGTGTCTGTATATATGTATGTTCCTAACTTTGAAAACTCAAAAAAAAAAAAAAAAAAAAAAAAACACTGTCCTTAGAAACCACAAAACAGTCACACACACAAACACACACAATTTCAGTTGAACATGTAATATATGCCTATTACATGTATATGTAAGTGCCTATTTACATGTATATGTAAGTGCCTATATACATGAATATGTAAGTGCATATATACATGTAAATGCATATATGTCCGCAGTGAAGCGGGCGCTGTACCGGTCTGTCGTGGTGAAGAGAGAGCTGAGTCACAAGGCAAAGCTCTCAATTTACCGATCGATCTACGTTCCCACACTCATCTATGGTCATGAGCTCTGGGTTATGACCGAAAGAACAAGATCTCGGATACAAGCGGCTGAAATGAGTTTTCTCCGCAGGGTGGCTGGACTCTCCCTTAGAGATAGGGTGAGAAGCTCAGTCATCCGGGAGGGACTCAGAGTAGAGCCGCTGCTTCTCCACATCGAGAGGAGCCAGTTGAGGTGGCTCGGGCATCTGGTTAGGATGCCTCCTGGACGCCTCCCTGGTGAGGTGTTCCGGGCATGTCCCACCGGGAGGAGACCCAGAGGAAGACCCAGGACACGCTGGAGGGACTATGTTTCTCGGCTGGCCTGGGAACGCCTTGGGATTCCACCAGAGGAGCTGCTCCAAGTGGCTGGGGAGAGGGAAGTCTGGGCCTCCCTACTTAGGCTGCTACCCCCGCGACCCGACCCTGGATAAGCGGACGAAAATGGATGGATGGATGGATGCATATATGTATATATACATGAATATGCATATATGTATATATACATGAATATGCATATATGTATATATACATGAATATGCATATATGTACATATGCATATACATATACTTATATATATATATACATATACTGTACAGATAGACAAACATGTAAATATAACATGTTCAACTGAAATTGTGTGTGTTTGTATGTGTGACTGTTTCGTGGTTTTAATGGACAGTGGTTTGTTAGGACAGCCATACTCTATAATCAGACAATCAGATTACAGCTCATTACGGTCCTGACAAAACAGTCCTTAAAAACTAAAAAACAGTCACACACACAAACGCACACAATTTCAGTTGAACATGTTATGTATATATATGCCTATTACATGTATATATAAGTGCATATATACATGTATATGTAAGTGCATATATACATGTATATGTAAGTGCATATATACATGTATATGCAAATGCATTTAAACATGTAAATGCATATATGTATATATACAAGAATATGCATATATGTACATATGCATAAACATATAGATGTATATATGCATAAACATATACATGTATATATGCATATACATATACTGTACAGATAGACATATACAGCACATGTAAATATAACATGTTCAACTGAAATTGTGTGCGTTTGTGTGTGTGACTGTTTTGTGGTTTTTATGGACATTGTTTTGTTAGGACCATGATACACTATAAACAGACAATCAGATTACAGCTCATTACTGTCCTGACAAAACACTGTCCTTAGAAACCACAAAACAGTCACATACACAAACACAGACAATTTCAGTTGAACATGTTCTATTTACATGCTTATTACATGTATATGAAAGTGCCTATTTACATGTATATGTATGTGCCTAAATACATGTATATTTAAGTGCATATATACATGAATATGTAAGTACATGTATACTTGTAAATGTAAATGCATATAAAAATGTAAATGCATACATGTATATACTGTATACATGAATATGCATATATGTACATATGCATACACATATACATGTATATATATGCATATACATATACAGTAATCTACAGATAGACATATACATGTAAATATAACATGTTCAACTGAAATTGTGTGTGTTTGTGTGTGTGACTGTTTTGTGGTTTTAATGGACAGTGGTTTGTTAGGACAGCCATACACTATATACAGACAATCAGATTACAGATCATTACTGTCCTGACAAAACACTGTCCTTAGAAACCACAAAACAGTCACACACACAAACACACACAATTTCAGTTAAACATGTTATATTTACATGCCTATTACATGTATATGTAAGTGCCTACTTACATGTATATGCAAGTGCCTATATACATGTATATGTAAGTGCATATATACATGAATATGTAAGTGCATATATACATGTAAATGCAAATGCATATAAAAATGTAAATGCATATATGTATATGTACATGAATATGCATATATGTACATATGCATATACATATACATGTATATATATGCATATACATATACTATACAGATAGACATATACATGTAAATATAACATGTTCAACTGAAGTTGTGTATGTTTGTGTGTGTGACTGTTTTGTGGTTTTTAAGGACAGTGTTTTGTCAGGACAGTAATGAGCTGTTATCTGATTGATTGTCTGATTGTTTATAGCGTATGACTGTCCTAACAAACAACTGTCCATAAAAACCACAATACACTCCCATACACACATAATTGAACATTAAGGTTGATGAAACCACACGTAGCAAGTAATTCTGTTTAGGAACACAAGAACTAAAATGTACCTTGGTATTCGTGTTTAAAGGAAGTTGATCGTGCTTCTGGCTACCTGCGATCTCCTGACTCTGGACGTGTTCACATGACATCTGTAACAGATCATTTATACTTATATTTAGAGGAAATTCTACATTTTGATGATAGCTGCTGTCACATGTAAACCAATAAACATTACATGATTGTTTGTTTTTGGCCAAAGTATCCATCTCACATAAAGGAAAGATGGATGGACAGAGTATTTACAAAACTCCTCTCATGATAGGTGGACTAAGATGAAATTAAAATTAGCTGAATGAAAGAAAACTATAAATTTAAAAACTGTGACTAATAATATTGAAGTCATACTTAACAATCCCTGCATTATTTATATAATTGATATCTATGTCATATACATACACACAAATATACATATATACATGTATATAAGCATATCATAAATGCATATTCATGTACTGTACAGTGTATATACATATATGCATATAAATGTATATATGCATATACATATACTGTACAGATAGACATATACATGTAAATATAACATGTTCTACTAAAATTGTGTGTGTTTGTGTGTGTGACTGTTTTGTGGTTTTAATGGACAGTGGTTTGTTAGGACAGCAATACGCTATAATCAGACAATCAGATAACAGCTCATTACTGTCCTGACAAAACACTGTCCTTAGAAACCACAAAACAGTCACACACACAAACACACACAATTTCAGTTGAACATGTTATATTTACATGCCTATTACACGTATATGTAAGTGCCTATTTACATGTATATGTAAGTGCCTATATACATGTATATGTAAGTGCATATATACATGAATATGTAAGTGCATATATACATGAATATGTAAGTGCATATATACATGTAAATGCAAATGCATATAAAAATGTAAATGCATATATGTATATATACATGAATATGCATATATGTACATATGCATATACATGTATATATATGCATATACATATACTGTACAGATAGACATATACATGTAAATATAACATGTTCTACTAAAATTGTGTGTGTTTGTGTGTGTGACTGTTTTGTGGTTTTAATGGACAGTGTTTTGTCAGGACAGCAATACGCTATACAGTAATCAGACAATCAGATAACAGCTCATTACTGTCCTGACAAAACACTGTCCTTAGAAACCACAAAACAGTCACACACACAAACACACACAATTTGAGTTGAACATGTTATATTTACATGCCTATTACATGTATATATAAGTGCATATATACATGTATATGTAAGTGCATATATACATGTATATGTAAGTGCATATATACATGTACTGTATATGCAAATGCATTTAAACATGTAAATGCATATATGTATATATACAAGAATATGCATATATGTACATATGCATAAACATATAGATGTATATATGCATAAACATATACATGTATATATATGCATATACATATAATGTACAGATAGACATATACATGTAAATATAACATGTTCAACTGAAGTTGTGTATGTTTGTGTGTGTGACTGTTTTGTGGTTTTTAAGGACAGTGTTTTGTCAGGACAGTAATGAGCTGTTATCTGATTGATTGTCTGATTGTTTATAGCGTATGACTGTCCAAACAAACAACTGTCCATAAAAACCACAATACACTCCTATACACACATAATTGAACATTAAGGTTGATGAAACCACACGTAGCAAGTAATTCTGTTTAGGAACACAAGAACTAAAATGTACCTTGGTATTCGTGTTTAAAGGAAGTTGATCGTGCTTCTGGCTACCTGCGATCTCCTGACTCTGGACGTGTTCACATGACATCTGTAACAGATCATTTATACTTATATTTAGAGGAAATTCTACATTTTGATGATAGCTGCTGTCACATGTAAACCAATAAACATTACATGATTGTTTGTTTTTGGCCAAAGTATCCATCCATCCATCCATCCATCCATCCATCCATCTTCTTCCGCTTATCCGGGGTCGGGTCGCGGGGGTAGCAGCCTAAGTAGGGAGGCCCAGACTTCCCTCTCCCCAGCCACTTGGAGCAGTTCCTCCGGGGGAATCCCAAGGCGTTCCCAGGCCAGCCGAGAAACATAGTCCCTCCAGCGCGTCCTGGGTCTTCCTCTGGGTCTCCTCCCGGTGGGACGTGCCCGGAACACCTCACCAGGGAGGCGTCCAGGAGGCATCCTAACCAGATGCCCGAGCCACCTCAACTGGCTCCTCTCGATGTGGAGAAGCAGCGGCTCTACTCCGAGTCCCTCCCGGATGACTGAGCTTCTCACCCTATCTCTAAGGGAGAGTCCAGCCACCCTGCGGAGAAAACTCATTTCAGCCGCTTGTATCCGAGATCTTGTTCTTTCGGTCATAACCCAAAGCTCATGACCATAGATGAGGGTGGGAACGTAGATCGATCGGTAAATTGAGAGCTTTGCCTTTTGACTCAGCTCTCTCTTCACCACGACAGACCGGTACAGCGCCCGCTTCACTGCGGACGCTGCACCTATCCGCCTATCGATCTCACGCTCCAGTTTTCCCTCATTCGTGAACAAGATCCCGAGATACTTAAACTCCTCCACTTGGGGCAGGACCTCCTCCCCGACCCGGAGAGGGCATGCTACCCTTTTCCGGCTCAAGACCATGGCCTCGGATTTGGAGGAACTGATCCTCATCCCGGCCGCATCACACTCGGCTGCAAACCGCTCCAGTGAAAGTTGTAAATCACGAACTGATGAAGCCAGTAGGACCACATCATCTGCAAAAAACAGAGAAGCGATTCTAAGGTCACCAAAACGGATCCTCTCAACACCTTGGCTGCGCCTAGAAATTCTGTCCATAAAAGTTATGAACAGAATCGGTGACAAAGGGCAACCTTGGCGGAGTCCAACTCTCACCGGAAACGAGCCTGACTTACTGCCGGCAATGCGGACCAAGCTCTGACACCGGTCGTACAGGGACCTAACAGCCCTTATCAAAGGGCCTGGTACCCCATACTCCCGGAGTACCCCCCACAGAACCCCCCGAGGGACGCGGTCGAATGCCTTCTCCAAGTCCACAAAACACATGTAAACTGGTTGGGCAAACTCCCACGCACCCTCCAGGACCCTGCTGAGGGTGTAGAGCTGGTCCAGTGTTCCACGACCAGGACGAAAACCACACTGCTCCTCCTGAATCCGAGGTTCGACTATCCGACGGACCCTCCTCTCCAGAACCCCTGAATAGACCTTACCAGGGAGGCTTAAGAGTGTGATCCCCCTATAGTTGGAACACACCCTACGGTCCCCCTTTTTGAATAGGGGAACCACCACCCCAGTCTGCCAATCCAAGGGAACTGCCCCCGATGTCCACGCGATATTGCAGAGTCGCGTAAGCCAACACAACCCTACAACATCCAGAGCCCTAAGGAACTCCGGGCGAATCTCATCCACCCCCGGAGCCTTGCCACCGCGGAGCTTTTTAACCACCTCGGCGACCTCAGCACCAGAGATCGGAGAACCCGACCCAAAGTCCCCAGGCTCTGCTTCCTCAGTGGAAGACGTGCCAGTAGGATTGAGGAGGTCTTCGAAGTATTCCGCCCACCGACTCACAACATCCCGAGTTGAGGTCAGCAGCACGCCACCTCCACCATAAATGGTGTTGGTCTCGTACCTCTTTCCCCCCCTGAGACGCCGGATGGTGGACCAGAATCGCCTCGAAGCCGTACGGAAGTCATTCTCCATGGCCTCTCCGAACTCCTCCCACGCCCGAGTTTTTGCCTCAGCAACCACCCGAGCCGCATGCCGCTTGGACTGCCGGTACCTATCAGCTGCTTCCGGGGTCCCACAAGCCAAAAAGGCCCAATAGGACTCCTTCTTCAGCCTGACAGCATCCCTCACTGCCGGTGTCCACCACCGGGTTCGAGGGTTGCCACCTCGACAGGCACCAACAACCTTGCGGCCACAGCTCCGATAAGCTGCCTCGACAATAGAGGCGCGGAACACGGCCCACTCGGACTCCATGTCCCCCGCCTCCCTCGGAACGTGTTCAAAGCTCTCCCGGAGGTGGGAGTTAAAGCTCCGTCTTACGGGAGACTCTGCCAGACGTTCCCAGCAGACCCTCACGATACGTTTGGGTCTGCCAGGTCTGACCGGCATCCTCCCCCACCATCGGAGCCAACTCACCACCAGGTAGTGGTCAGTAGACAGCTCCGCCCCTCTCCTCACCCGAGTGTCCAAGACATGCGGCCGCAGATCAGATGAGACGACAACAAAGTCGATCATCGAACTGCGACCTAGGGTGTCCTGGTGCCAAGAGCACATATGGACACCCTTATGCTTAAACATGGTGTTCGTTATGGACAATCCATGACGAGCACAGAAGTCCAATAACAGAACACCACTCTGGTTCAGATCAGGGGGGCCGTTCCTCCCAACCACACCCCTCCAGGTCTCACTGTCATTGCCCACGTGAGCGTTGAAGTCCCCCAGTAGAACAAGGGAGTCCCCAGGAGGCGCACTCTCCAATACCCCCTCCAAGGACTCCAAAAAGGGTGGGTAGTCTGAGCTGCCGTTTGGTGCATAGGCACAAACAACAGTCAGAGCCCGTCCCCCCACACGTAGGCGAAGGGAGGCTACCCTCTCGTTCACCGGGGTGAACCCCAACGTACAGGCACCAAGATGGGGGGCAACCAGTATGCCCACTCCTGCTCGGCGCCTCTCACCAGGGGCAACTCCAGAGTGGAAGAGTGTCCAACCCCTCTCAAGGAAACTGGTTCCAGAGCCAGAGCCATGCGTTGAGGTGAGTCCGACTATTTCTAGTCGGAACCTCTCAACCTCACACACTAGCTCAGGCTCCTTCCCCACCAGAGAGGTGACATTCCATGTCCCAATGGCCAGCTTCTGTAGCCGAGGATCAGACCGCCAGGGTCCCCGCCCTCGGCCGCCACCCATCTCACATTGCACCCGACCCCTTTGGCCCCTCCCACAGGTGGTGAGCCCAAAGTATCCATCGCACATAAAGGAAAGATGGATGGACAGAGTATTTACAAAACTACTCTCATGATAGGTGGACTAAGATGAAATTAAAATTAGCTGAATGAAAGAAAACTATAAATTTAAAAACTGTGACTAATAATATTGAAGTCATACTTAACAATCCCTGCATTATTTATATAATTGATATCTATGTCATATACATACACACAAATATACATATATACATGTATATAAGCATATCATAAATGCATATTCATGTACTGTACAGTGTATATACATATATGCATATAAATGTATATATGCATATACATATACTGTACAGATAGACATATACATGTAAATATAACATGTTCTACTAAAATTGTGTGTGTTTGTGTGTGTGACTGTTTTGTGGTTTTAATGGACAGTGGTTTGTTAGGACAGCAATACGCTATAATCAGACAATCAGATAACAGCTCATTACTGTCCTGACAAAACACTGTCCTTAGAAACCACAAAACAGTCACACACACAAACACACACAATTTCAGTTGAACATGTTATATTTACATGCCTATTACACGTATATGTAAGTGCCTATTTACATGTATATGTAAGTGCCTATATACATGTATATGTAAGTGCATATATACATGAATATGTAAGTGCATATATACATGAATATGTAAGTGCATATATACATGTAAATGCAAATGCATATAAAAATGTAAATGCATATATGTATATATACATGAATATGCATATATGTACATATGCATATACATGTATATATATGCATATACATATACTGTACAGATAGACATATACATGTAAATATAACATGTTCTACTAAAATTGTGTGTGTTTGTGTGTGTGACTGTTTTGTGGTTTTAATGGACAGTGGTTTGTTAGGACAGCAATACGCTATAATCAGACAATCAGATAACAGCTCATTACTGTCCTGACAAAACACTGTCCTTAGAAACCACAAAACAGTCACACACACAAACACACACAATTTCAGTTGAACATGTTATATTTACATGCCTATTACACGTATATGTAAGTGCCTATTTACATGTATATGTAAGTGCCTATATACATGTATATGTAAGTGCATATATACATGAATATGTAAGTGCATATATACATGAATATGTAAGTGCATATATACATGTAAATGCAAATGCATATAAAAATGTAAATGCATATATGTATATATACATGAATATGCATATATGTACATATGCATATACATGTATATATATGCATATACATATACTGTACAGATAGACATATACATGTAAATATAACATGTTCTACTAAAATTGTGTGTGTTTGTGTGTGTGACTGTTTTGTGGTTTTAATGGACAGTGGTTTGTTAGGACAGCAATACGCTATAATCAGACAATCAGATAACAGCTCATTACTGTCCTGACAAAACACTGTCCTTAGAAACCACAAAACAGTCACACACACAAACACACACAATTTGAGTTGAACATGTTATATTTACATGCCTATTACATGTATATATAAGTGCATATATACATGTATATGTAAGTGCATATATACATGTATATGTAAGTGCATATATACATGTACTGTATATGCAAATGCATTTAAACATGTAAATGCATATATGTATATATACAAGAATATGCATATATGTACATATGCATAAACATATAGATGTATATATGCATAAACATATACATGTATATATATGCATATACATATAATGTACAGATAGACATATACATGTAAATATAACATGTTCAACTGAAGTTGTGTATGTTTGTGTGTGTGACTGTTTTGTGGTTTTTAAGGACAGTGTTTTGTCAGGACAGTAATGAGCTGTTATCTGATTGATTGTCTGATTGTTTATAGCGTATGACTGTCCAAACCAACAACTGTCCATAAAAACCACAATACACTCCTATACACACATAATTGAACATTAAAGATCCACTGACGTGATTTTTCTACTATTCATCAAATTGCTCAAAATATATATATATTATCATTTAAATATGTTAATTTTTGCAAACAAAATGATAAATCACTTTAATTTTGCTTTAAAAGTGATTTTGAACTTCAAGCCGTGTTTAATCATGGGAAATCCGTTTACACCTGAACGCACCATCTGTGATGTAATGTGCAGAGTGAGAGGCAGAGGGCTCCAGTCTCTTCAATAGCAGACATTTTAAAACCTGACTAATTTAGCAATCTAGGTGAAGATTTAAGCTATTTGTCTTCATTTTGGGAAGCAGAAAATAGTTTGGGTGATGGAACAAGAAACAGCAGGATCTAATTTAGATCTGATGCCGTATCAGACTTACTTTTATGTGAGCTGCTCATACCGTGACAAGCCAAGAGCTCTGCCTCAACTCTGCACATGACATCACAGATGGTGCGTTCGGGTGTAAACGGATTTCCCATGATTAAACACAGCTTGAAGTTCAAAATCACTTTTAAAGCAAAATTAAAGTGATTTATCATTTTGTTTGCAAAAACTAACATATTTAAATGATAATATATATATATTTTGAGCAATTTGATGAATAGTAGAAAAATCACGTCAGTGGATCTTTAAGGTTGATGAAACCACACGTAGCAAGTAATTCTGTTTAGGAACACAAGAACTAAAATGTACCTTGGTATTCGTGTTTAAAGGAAGTTGATCGTGCTTCTGGCTACCTGCGATCTCCTGACTCTGGACGTGTTCACATGACATCTGTAACAGATCATTTATACTTATATTTAGAGGAAATTCTACATTTTGATGATAGCTGTTGTCACATGTAAACCAATAAACATTACATGATTGTTTGTTTTTGGCCAAAGTATCCATCCATCCATCCATCCATCCATCCATCTTCTTCCGCTTATCCGGGGTCGGGTCGCGGGGGTAGCAGCCTAAGTAGGGAGGCCCAGACTTCCCTCTCCCCAGCCACTTGGAGCAGTTCCTCCGGGGGAATCCCAAGGCGTTCCCAGGCCAGCCGAGAAACATAGTCCCTCCAGCGCGTCCTGGGTCTTCCTCTGGGTCTCCTCCCGGTGGGACGTGCCCGGAACACCTCACCAGGGAGGCGTCCAGGAGGCATCCTAACCAGATGCCCGAGCCACCTCAACTGGCTCCTCTCGATGTGGAGAAGCAGCGGCTCTACTCCGAGTCCCTCCCGGATGACTGAGCTTCTCACCCTATCTCTAAGGGAGAGTCCAGCCACCCTGCGGAGAAAACTCATTTCAGCCGCTTGTATCCGAGATCTTGTTCTTTCGGTCATAACCCAAAGCTCATGACCATAGATGAGGGTGGGAACGTAGATCGATCGGTAAATTGAGAGCTTTGCCTTTTGACTCAGCTCTCTCTTCACCACGACAGACCGGTACAGCGCCCGCTTCACTGCGGACGCTGCACCTATCCGCCTATCGATCTCACGCTCCAGTTTTCCCTCATTCGTGAACAAGATCCCGAGATACTTAAACTCCTCCACTTGGGGCAGGACCTCCTCCCCGACCCGGAGAGGGCATGCTACCCTTTTCCGGCTCAAGACCATGGCCTCGGATTTGGAGGAACTGATCCTCATCCCGGCCGCATCACACTCGGCTGCAAACCGCTCCAGTGAAAGTTGTAAATCACGAACTGATGAAGCCAGTAGGACCACATCATCTGCAAAAAACAGAGAAGCGATTCTAAGGTCACCAAAACGGATCCTCTCAACACCTTGGCTGCGCCTAGAAATTCTGTCCATAAAAGTTATGAACAGAATCGGTGACAAAGGGCAACCTTGGCGGAGTCCAACTCTCACCGGAAACGAGCCTGACTTACTGCCGGCAATGCGGACCAAGCTCTGACACCGGTCGTACAGGGACCTAACAGCCCTTATCAAAGGGCCTGGTACCCCATACTCCCGGAGTACCCCCCACAGAACCCCCCGAGGGACGCGGTCGAATGCCTTCTCCAAGTCCACAAAACACATGTAAACTGGTTGGGCAAACTCCCACGCACCCTCCAGGACCCTGCTGAGGGTGTAGAGCTGGTCCAGTGTTCCACGACCAGGACGAAAACCACACTGCTCCTCCTGAATCCGAGGTTCGACTATCCGACGGACCCTCCTCTCCAGAACCCCTGAATAGACCTTACCAGGGAGGCTTAAGAGTGTGATCCCCCTATAGTTGGAACACACCCTACGGTCCCCCTTTTTGAATAGGGGAACCACCACCCCAGTCTGCCAATCCAAGGGAACTGCCCCCGATGTCCACGCGATATTGCAGAGTCGCGTAAGCCAACACAACCCTACAACATCCAGAGCCCTAAGGAACTCCGGGCGAATCTCATCCACCCCCGGAGCCTTGCCACCGCGGAGCTTTTTAACCACCTCGGCGACCTCAGCACCAGAGATCGGAGAACCCGACCCAAAGTCCCCAGGCTCCGCTTCCTCAGTGGAAGACGTGCCAGTAGGATTGAGGAGGTCTTCGAAGTATTCCGCCCACCGACTCACAACATCCCGAGTTGAGGTCAGCAGCACGCCACCTCCACCATAAATGGTGTTGGTCGTACCTCTTTCCCCCCCTGAGACGCCGGATGGTGGACCAGAATCGCCTCGAAGCCGTACGGAAGTCATTCTCCATGGCCTCTCCGAACTCCTCCCACGCCCGAGTTTTTGCCTCAGCAACCACCCGAGCCGCATGCCGCTTGGACTGCCGGTACCTATCAGCTGCTTCCGGGGTCCCACAAGCCAAAAAGGCCCAATAGGACTCCTTCTTCAGCCTGACAGCATCCCTCACTGCCGGTGTCCACCACCGGGTTCGAGGGTTGCCACCACGACAGGCACCAACAACCTTGCGGCCACAGCTCCGATAAGCTGCCTCGACAATAGAGGCGCGGAACACGGCCCACTCGGACTCCATGTCCCCCGCCTCCCTCGGAACGTGTTCAAAGCTCTCCCGGAGGTGGGAGTTAAAGCTCCGTCTTACGGGAGACTCTGCCAGACGTTCCCAGCAGACCCTCACGATACGTTTGGGTCTGCCAGGTCTGACCGGCATCCTCCCCCACCATCGGAGCAACTCACCACCAGGTAGTGGTCAGTAGACAGCTCCGCCCCTCTCCTCACCCGAGTGTCCAAGACATGCGGCCGCAGATCAGATGAGACGACAACAAAGTCGATCATCGAACTGCGACCTAGGGTGTCCTGGTGCCAAGAGCACATATGGACACCCTTATGCTTAAACATGGTGTTCGTTATGGACAATCCATGACGAGCACAGAAGTCCAATAACAGAACACCACTCTGGTTCAGATCAGGGGGGCCGTTCCTCCCAACCACACCCCTCCAGGTCTCACTGTCATTGCCCACGTGAGCGTTGAAGTCCCCCAGTAGAACAAGGGAGTCCCCAGGAGGCGCACTCTCCAATACCCCCTCCAAGGACTCCAAAAAGGGTGGGTAGTCTGAGCTGCCGTTTGGTGCATAGGCACAAACAACAGTCAGAGCCCGTCCCCCCACACGTAGGCGAAGGGAGGCTACCCTCTCGTTCACCGGGGTGAACCCCAACGTACAGGCACCAAGATGGGGGGCAACCAGTATGCCCACTCCTGCTCGGCGCCTCTCACCAGGGGCAACTCCAGAGTGGAAGAGTGTCCAACCCCTCTCAAGGAAACTGGTTCCAGAGCCAGAGCCATGCGTTGAGGTGAGTCCGACTATTTCTAGTCGGAACCTCTCAACCTCACACACTAGCTCAGGCTCCTTCCCCACCAGAGAGGTGACATTCCATGTCCCAATGGCCAGCTTCTGTAGCCGAGGATCAGACCGCCAGGGTCCCCGCCCTCGGCCGCCACCCATCTCACATTGCACCCGACCCCTTTGGCCCCTCCCACAGGTGGTGAGCCCAAAGTATCCATCGCACATAAAGGAAAGATGGATGGACAGAGTATTTACAAAACTCTCATGATAGGTGGACTAAGATGAAATTAAAATTAGCTGAATGAAAGAAAACTATAAATTTAAAAACTGTGACTAATAATATTGAAGTCATACTTAACAATCCCTGCATTATTTATATAATTGATATCTATGTCATATACATACACACAAATATACATATATACATGTATATAAGCATATCATAAATGCATATTCATGTACTGTACAGTGTATATACATATATGCATATAAATGTATATATATACATATACTGTACAGATAGACATATACATGTAAATATAACATGTTCTACTAAAATTGTGTGTGTTTGTGTGTGTGACTGTTTTGTGGTTTTAATGGACAGTGGTTTGTTAGGACAGCAATACGCTATAATCAGACAATCAGATAACAGCTCATTACTGTCCTGACAAAACACTGTCCTTAGAAACCACAAAACAGTCACACACACAAACACACACAATTTCAGTTGAACATGTTATATTTACATGCCTATTACACGTATATGTAAGTGCCTATTTACATGTATATGTAAGTGCCTATATACATGTATATGTAAGTGCATATATACATGAATATGTAAGTGCATATATACATGAATATGTAAGTGCATATATACATGTAAATGCAAATGCATATAAAAATGTAAATGCATATATGTATATATACATGAATATGCATATATGTACATATGCATATACATGTATATATATGCATATACATATACTGTACAGATAGACATATACATGTAAATATAACATGTTCTACTAAAATTGTGTGTGTTTGTGTGTGTGACTGTTTTGTGGTTTTAATGGACAGTGGTTTGTTAGGACAGCAATACGCTATAATCAGACAATCAGATAACAGCTCATTACTGTCCTGACAAAACACTGTCCTTAGAAACCACAAAACAGTCACACACACAAACACACACAATTTCAGTTGAACATGTTATATTTACATGCCTATTACACGTATATGTAAGTGCCTATTTACATGTATATGTAAGTGCCTATATACATGTATATGTAAGTGCATATATACATGAATATGTAAGTGCATATATACATGTAAATGCAAATGCATATAAAAATGTAAATGCATATATGTATATATACATGAATATGCATATATGTACATATGCATATACATGTATATATATGCATATACATATACTGTACAGATAGACATATACATGTAAATATAACATGTTCTACTAAAATTGTGTGTGTTTGTGTGTGTGACTGTTTTGTGGTTTTAATGGACAGTGGTTTGTTAGGACAGCAATACGCTATACAGTAATCAGACAATCAGATAACAGCTCATTACTGTCCTGACAAAACACTGTCCTTAGAAACCACAAAACAGTCACACACACAAACACACACAATTTGAGTTGAACATGTTATATTTACATGCCTATTACATGTATATATAAGTGCATATATACATGTATATGTAAGTGCATATATACATGTATATGTAAGTGCATATATACATGTACTGTATATGCAAATGCATTTAAACATGTAAATGCATATATGTATATATACAAGAATATGCATATATGTACATATGCATAAACATATAGATGTATATATGCATAAACATATACATGTATATATATGCATATACATATAATGTACAGATAGACATATACATGTAAATATAACATGTTCAACTGAAGTTGTGTATGTTTGTGTGTGTGACTGTTTTGTGGTTTTTAAGGACAGTGTTTTGTCAGGACAGTAATGAGCTGTTATCTGATTGATTGTCTGATTGTTTATAGCGTATGACTGTCCAAACAAACAACTGTCCATAAAAACCACAATACACTCCTATACACACATAATTGAACATTAAGGTTGATGAAACCACACGTAGCAAGTAATTCTGTTTAGGAACACAAGAACTAAAATGTACCTTGGTATTCGTGTTTAAAGGAAGTTGATCGTGCTTCTGGCTACCTGCGATCTCCTGACTCTGGACGTGTTCACATGACATCTGTAACAGATCATTTATACTTATATTTAGAGGAAATTCTACATTTTGATGATAGCTGCTGTCACATGTAAACCAATAAACATTACATGATTGTTTGTTTTTGGCCAAAGTATCCATCTCACATAAAGGAAAGATGGATGGACAGAGTATTTACAAAACTCCTCTCATGATAGGTGGACTAAGATGAAATTAAAATTAGCTGAATGAAAGAAAACTATAAATTTAAAAACTGTGACTAATAATATTGAAGTCATACTTAACAATCCCTGCATTATTTATATAATTGATATCTATGTCATATACATACACACAAATATACATATATACATGTATATAAGCATATCATAAATGCATATTCATGTACTGTACAGTGTATATACATATATGCATATAAATGTATATATGCATACATATACTGTACAGATAGACATATACATGTAAATATAACATGTTCTACTAAAATTGTGTGTGTTTGTGTGTGTGACTGTTTTGTGGTTTTAATGGACAGTGGTTTGTTAGGACAGCAATACGC
>JBBPBX010068642.1:0-19066 GCA_038048925.1 Garcialebias charrua
AAAGATCTTTAAATCTCCAAATTTGAAGGGTTATGAGAATTCATTACTTTTTGCTTTGATCCTCTTCCTTGTTGGTAAAAGTAATGTTGGGTCTTTTCACTGACATTCTGACAAACAGCATTTAAGCTGCAGCTGGAAAAACAAACTACCGTAATTTCTGGACTATAAACTGCAACTTTTTCACAGGCACTGCAGCTTATACAATGCTGCAGCTTATTTATGTTTTGTTTTTTGTTTTTTTGACAGGCTAACGAGCTTTGTGCCACCAAAACATTCGGCCTTGTCACACCCAGACATCGCATAGCTGCCCAATACATGTCTCTCTTCGGTGGCGGGTCCTCGTGACTCAATGGCACTAGCTGTAAATACAGGTTTTTAAAAAATGAAATTATAAAACAGGTCACAGTGGCCCAATGAAACAAGGAGGGAAGGTCCGTTCCATTCCCTCCTGTCTTCCTTGTTTTGCCCCCTTCCTTTTTCAAAAAGCAGCTATGTGATAAAGAACAGCAGCACAGGAGGAAGGTGAACATAGTGATCAATGACTTCCTGGTAGGCTACTTTATTTTATGTTTTTTTAAACCAGTCATGTTACAGGCACTGTTCAGAATAAAACATTTACTGTATGAATTTGTGTATGTTACTGGTGTGTATTTAATTAAAAGTTTAAATAATATTTCTGTGTAAATATCTCATATTACAACATGGACACCTGTGACTTATAAACAAGCACGGCCTATATATGTATAAAATTATTATTTTACTTAGTGGGCATGGGCCGGCTTATATTCCGTTGTACTCAATAGTCCAGAAATGACGGTACATCCTGGATATATTTTGGTCTCCCAGCAACCAGCTCCAAACTCAGGCTCAGTTTTTACATTTGGTCTCGTTCCTCTTGTCTCGTGCACTTTAGTCCCTCTTACTGTGTGAAGAGTCCAACAGGATGTAGAGTTGAACACATCCCTCTTGGTATCAGAGTGGTTTACAGCACACAGAAGTGTTAGAATCATTATAAAAACACTTCCTGTCCTCTAAAAATGACATCTGTTTAACTTTACCATCAGGGAGAGACAAACATCAATTAAAGATGGTCCGGTTCATTCTAGTGACAAATGATCCAACTCCTTCTGGCTCATTGAAAACAGTCAGCTCCAAATGGCTTCTCATTTAGTCCCATTGATGATGATGTTGAAAACAAATCATCTCATGTGCTTCATATATTTGAGAGATTAAAGACGATTATTGTCTGTGAGGACTGTGAAGACTCTCCATGTTGAATGGAGAGAGTTTTTCATCTCTTTGGACTGTTTGAACAAACTTTAAGATTGTTTTGTTCCTTCTTGAACTTTGTCTGCAGGAACGATTTCCTGTTAGTTTCTAATCTCTGATGTTTGAAGAACATGTTGACTTCTTATTTCAGAACAAAATTTCATCTCTGATGTTTGGAGAACATGTTGACTTCTTATTTCAGAACAAAGCTTCATATCTCTGATGTTTGAAGAACATGTCGACTTCTTATTTCAGAACAAAATTTCATATCTCTGATGTTTGGAGAACATGTTGGACTTCTTATTTCAGAACAAAGTTTTATCTCTCTGATGTTTGGAGAACATGTGGACTTCTTATTTCAGAACAAAGTTTCATCTCTGATGTTTGGAGATAAATCTACAGGATTATTAGATTATTGATGAACTGGAATCAAACAACATGATGAACAGATGATGTTTGTTTTCTTCACTAAACAAACTGCATCATGTTATAACATCACACTCAACAGCTTCCTGCTGCTTCCTGTCAGTCCTTTCAAAATAAAATAACACTAATGTTTGATTTCAGTTGTGTGACGTTTAGATGGAGCAGATAATCCACTTGAACAGTTTGATGGTTGTGAAATAAATCAGAGTTCATTCTGCTTCACTTTAGTCTTTAGACTTCCTCCTTTCTGCAGCTGCAGCAGGAAACAGTTTGATCAGGAGAAGATCAGAGTTGATGTTCACATGAATGATTTGTGTTTCCTCTGCAGGTGAAGGTAGAAAGTGTGTGTGAGCTGATGTGAATCCAGCAGCATGGATCAGTGTGAGGACAGAGAGGAGGGAGTCCCTCCCTCTAAAACCACTCTGTGTGGGGAACATGAGAGCCAGAGCAAAGATCAGAGGTGACATCTCTAACTGTCCACGACTCTTCTCCATGTCAGAGCTCAGCACTCACTCATTAAACAAATCTTTGATCTTTGGTGTCAAAAATTACTCTTACTTTTTTTCTTTTCACTTGGTGATGTAGTTTATTTATTTATATGTTTGTTATTATAGCTTTTGTTTTCTTTAAAAAAAACATTTTAAATGTATTTTAACTGAATAATGGTCATTATAAAATTAATAAACTATGAAAACTACAGTGTACATTTTTTTTTAAATTAACACACTGTTTATGTAAAACTAAACAATAAAAAAGTAAAACTAAACCTGAACTGTACCGTGTGTTATACAGGAGAGGTTTGTTACAGGATCACCCTCTTTTCAGAAAACAAGCCTCTAAATCACAGTAAGTCCATGTCAATTATTGAAAAGTGTTTATTTTATTTGATACATGTGAGACTAATTCAATTATTCTTAATATCAGAATCAATCAGACACCCAAAGCTGAACCTGAACCTGAACCCAGCTGTGTGTCCTTAAAGAGCGACATGTCAAAGCATGATTTTATTGATTTTAAATCAGGCCAGCCTCCATCAGCAGAGAGGTGAATTGTCTCTAAATGTTGTAACTGTGTCAAATGGAACTGAGTCAGTCTGAAATAGTTTATTATGACTTGTTGCTGTAAAAGGCAAATTTGTTTATTGTCTGTGTGTTTGTTTGTTGTGTTATCAAAATTCAGTTGAGTACAAGATGTCAGCAAATGTGTTTAGGTTGCATAAACAAATTATTGGTGTGACTCAGAAAATAAAAAAATAGCAAATTTAAGAAAATCACAAAACGTAAATGTCATCGATGACTGTATTTTCTACTACATTTGTTACATTTTAATACAACAAAATGTGAATTATATTGTTTTTCATCAGGATCCATCAGAGATTAAAGTCTGAACCCAAATCTGAACCCAGCTGTGTGTCCTTAAAGAGCGACATGTCAAAGCATGAATTTATTGATTTTAAATCAGGCCATACTCCATCAGCAGAGAGGTGAGCTGTTTCTAAATGTTGTAACTGTGTCAAATGGAACTGAGTCAGTCTGAAATGTTTTCATTCCAACATGTGTTTCATGTGAGCTCAGCTCTTTTTCACACTTTTCTATGTTCACATGTGAAGCGGTGTGTGTTGGATGTTTTCTCCAAACTCAGCAGTCAAAGTGAAAGAATGGATGTTGTAGGAGTTTCTGGGTGTCTGTAGGTCACCAGGTGGTCCAGCAGGTGTCACCTTTGACCTTTGCTTCAAACACAGTGTAGGTAAGAATGTCCCAACACAGGAGAGCCTCCTCCTCTGGACAAAACTCAGCTGTTCACCTCCACCTCACAGACAAGGGACACTCTTTTGAGGACCAGAATGTACATATTTTGGACCGAGAGCACAGGTGGTTTGAGAGAGGTGTGAAGGAGGCGATTTATGTAAAAAGAGAGAAACCATCGTTAAACAGAGGAGGAGGTCTAAGATTTCAACTTTCTAAAACTTATGGTGCGGCCCTGGGTTTGGTTCCTAGGCGTCTCACACCTGATTAGAACAGAGGAGCCTTGTTTGGGAATTAGACTGTAAGGGAATCTATAGGCCGTTTGTGTAATTAGACACAAACGAGGTCAGTTTACTGACTTACCTATAGATTAGATGATAAATTTGAGCAGGTTTTAGACTGTTTCAAACTTACCATCAGTTAAACGGGGTCTCAACTTTTTCAGATTAAATCAACAAATCTAACGATGTGATTAGTCAGAAATGTAATTTCACACTTAGACTTCAATTTATTTTGGTCTACCAGAAAATAGACCTTTTATTGAAAACTATCACAAAATTACATTAAACATTTGTATCGATATTAGCTCTATTCTAACTACTTTGACAAGAATTCAAATTAAAACAAACAGACAGTTAGGAACCTTTCTGTTGGCACATTACTTAGTTTCACTGTGATAAGAAAAAGGAGGAAGAAGAGTTGAAAGATAAAAAGATTGAAAGCTAAGTTAACCGAAGTTGATTTACTCTGAACCAGACTGGGTGACACCTCTTTCCCCACATGAGCAGAAACTGGGCTCCCGCACGCTCAGACACCACGACTCTTTACCTTGTGGAAGGTTCGTCTCTTGTAGATAAGAGTTGAGAAGTATCTGGACACACGTGGATGATTTTGTCCACCGGCCATCCAGTTGGAACTTCAGCGTGTGTGGCTGACCCACGATACGAGGAAACTCGCCTCCCTCGGCAGGAAACAACGGTCAAGCGCGCTGACTGGTTTTCAAAGTAAAACTTCGGAAAACAAATTCTTTCAGAAGTGAGTGTTTTGAGACACAGCAAGGTGTGCCGTGGCTCCAGCTGAAACGTGGGTCTAGTTGACACAATGACCGGACGTTTCCAGCTTTTAGAGGAGTAAAAACCAAGTTCAGTTAGTTCTCTCCTTCACACTAAGTGAAAATGCGGAAGAGTCCATTTATAGGGGAGGTGGGGTCTCCCCACCTCCTCGGTGACTATTGGTCGAAAGTCTCTTGACGGACAACAGGAAAACTGTTTACAAAGCGACCAGATGGCAGCTTGTGAGCACAGAGAATATTATGGCTATTTCACAGACAAAACAAGAGAAGGAAGAACAGGTTTTTACCCTGACTCCTGCCTTAGACACAAAGCCTGCTTGCTTTGCAGAAATAAAACCAGCAGAAGGTCAACTCATGCAAGTAACAGATTATCAATGAAATGACAAAAAATATACTGTTTGATCAGTTCTGAATTAACACACATTAAAAAGAAAGTTCAATCTGATTAATTGGTGTCCATTAATTCAAGATAATCTTAACAAAAAGTAGTGTCCCTTGTTTCCTTGAGAAGTTCAAGGAAGTGTAACACTTAGAGTTTTCAGAGAGATGCGGAGAGGTGTATCTCATACGGACATGAGAGTGCTGTATCCCTACAAGACCAACAAAGACTTTGACAGGTCCCTGCTATCAATGTGTGAAGTGTGACGTCATTTTAAATACAGTAGGATGTGTGTGTGTGTTTTCTGTAAGCTCTGTTTTCACACACTGAACTTTGAATGGGTCACAGGTACGTGTTATCCCAAGTATGTGGGGGTGTTAGTTTCCAATTTACATATGTTGGTGAGTGTCAATGGCTTGTCCTGTTATAACTGCTCCCCCTCACTGTCTCCTAACTCAATTGATAAAGCTTCTCGGATGAGAAGTGAAACGTCTTGTTTGTTACAAATAAAGTCCAGTTGTTCTGTATTGAACGCCTTTTTTGATTTTATCATGTCCTGGACGACTGAGAATCTTCACCAGCACAGTGTAGGTAGGAACTTCCACTCAGGTGGCAGGTGTTGCTGGATGGAGGAGGACAAATAGTTTCTGGATCCTGACTCCACATGGACCTTTAGCTGGTGTTTGTCTCTGTGTGGACAGACAGAAGTGGAGCTAATTCTTCATGATTCCTCCACAGAGTGGACCAGCAGAGCTCAGAGGTTCCCAGTGCTCAGTCTGCCCAGCAGCATCAAACACAGCTGGACTCCATTTTTATGGTGCGTTCATGTAAGAGTGGACTGTCAGTCTGTCCAACATGTAGACCAGTGGACTGTCAGTCTGTCCAACATGTAGACCAGTGGACTGTCAGTCTGTCCAACATGTAGACCAGTGGACTGTCAGTCTGTCCAACATGTAGACCAGTGGACTGTCAGTCTGTCCAACATGTAGACCAGTGGACTGTCAGTCTGTCCAACATGTAGACCAGTGGACTGTCAGTCTGTCCAACATGTAGACCAGTGGACTGTCAGTCTGTCCAACATGTAGACCAGTGGACTGTCAGTCTGTCCAACATGGATCTGATGTTTGGCTCCATGATTTCAGTCTGATGTGTCATTCAGATAATTTTCTATTCCAGCTGCTGGAGGACAACATGGTCACTTTTGTGAAGAACGAGCTGAAGAAGATCCAGAAGGTTCTGAGTCCAGATTACCCAGAATGCTTAGAGAGTCAGAGGGAGGATGAGGAGGTGTTGGAGGGTGAGGATGAAGAGCAGAGGAGGAGCAGAGCGGCATTGATGAAGATCACAGTTTACTTCCTGAGGAGGATGAAGCAGGAGGAGCTGGCTGACCGTCTGCAGAGCAGTAAGAGGATTTCTATAAACATTTAACTTTTGAGATTTCACTGTTGAGATGAATTTATTCTTTAATTAATAAATGTTTTGTTTTGTTCATTCAGGACAAGTTGCAGCAGTTTGTCAACGTAACCTTAAATGTTGTGTGAAGAAGAGGTTCCAGTGTGTGTTTGAGGGGATTGCTAAAGCAGGAAACCCAACCCTTCTGAATGAGATCTACACAGAGCTCTACATCACAGAGGGAGGGACTGGAGAGGTCAATGATGAACATGAGGTCAGACAGATTGAAACAGCATCCAGGAAACCACACACACCAGAAACAACCATCAGACAAGAAGACATCTTTCAACTCCCACCTGGAAGACATGAACCAGTCAGAACAGTGATGACAAAGGGAGTGGCTGGCATTGGGAAAACAGTCTTAACACAGAAGTTCACTCTGGACTGGGCTGAAGACAAAGCCAACCAGGACATCCACTTCATGTTTCCATTCACTTTCAGAGAGCTGAACGTGCTGAAAGAGAAGAAGTTCAGCTTGGTGGAACTTGTTCATCACTTCTTTACTGAAACCAAAGAAATGTGCAGCTTTGAAGACTTCCAGCTTGTGTTCATCTTTGATGGTCTGGATGAGTGTCGACTTCCTCTGGACTTCCACAACAATCAGATCCTGACTGATGTTACAGAGTCCACCTCAGTGGATGTGCTGCTGACAAACCTCATCAGGGGGAAACTGCTTCCCTCTGCTCGCCTCTGGATAACCACACGACCTGCAGCAGCCAATCAGATCCCTGCTGAGTGTGTTGGCATGGTGACAGAGGTCAGAGGCTTCACTGACCCACAGAAGGAGGAGTACTTCAGGAAGAGATTCAGAGATGAGGAGCAGGCCAGCAGGATCATCTCCCACATCAAGACATCACGAAGCCTCCACATCATGTGTCACATCCCAGTCTTCTGCTGGATCACTGCTACAGTTCTGGAGGACGTGTTGAAAACCAGAGAGGGAGGAGAGCTGCCCAACACCCTGACTGAGATGTACATCCACTTCCTGCTGGTTCACACCAAAGTCAAGAAGGTCAAGTATGATGGAGGAGCTGAGACAGATCCACCCTGGAGTCCAGAGAGCAGGAAGATGATTGAGTCTCTGGGAAAAGTGGCTTTTGAGCAGCTGCAGAAAGGAAACCTGATCTTCTATGAATCAGACCTGACAGAGTGTGGCATCGATATCAGAGCAGCCTCAGTGTACTCAGGAGTGTTCACACAGATCTTTAAAGAGGAGAGAGGACTGTACCAGGACAAGGTGTTCTGCTTCATCCATCTGAGTGTTCAGGAGTTTCTGGCTGCTCTTCATGTCCATCTGACCTTCATCAACTCTGGGCTCAATCTGATGGAAGAACATCAACAAAATCCAAGAGGTCTTTAAGTTTGAAGAAACCAAATCTTAATGATCTCCATCAAAGTGCTGTGGACAAGGCCTTACAGAGTCCAAATGGACACCTGGACTTGTTCCTCCGGTTCCTCCTGGGTCTTTCACTGCAGACCAATCAGACTCTCCTACGAGGCCTGCTGACACAGACAGGAAGTAGCTCACAGACCAATCAGAAAACAGTCCAGTACATCAAGAATCAGATCAGTGAGAATCTGTCTGCAGAGAAAAGCATCAATCTGTTCCACTGTCTGAATGAACTGAATGATGGTTCTCTAGTGGAGGAGATCCAACAGTCTCTGAGTTCAGGAAGTCTCTCCACAGATAAACTGTCTCCTGCTCACTGGTCAGCACTGGTCTTCATCTTACTGTCATCTGGAAATAATCTGGATGATTTCAACCCCAAAAAATATACTAAAGACATGAAGTCTATTCTGAGGCTGCTGCCAGTTGTCAAAGTCTCCAAAAAAGCCATGTAAGTATTAAAAATATTTAAATATTTCTAAATAAGTATCATTTAAATCAATCAATCAATCAATCAATCAATCAATTTATTCACTCGATTAAAAAAAATCATAATTTTACAAACTCATTATCTGACAACACATTTACACGAGTGAAGAGGGAGCAGGAAGAAGAAAATCTTGTATAGACCTGCCCCCTTTCTCAATAATTACAAAAATGTCATGGCCGTAAACATTAAATTAACAAAACAAGTTTCAAACAATATTTAAACAATAACATACATAACAATATACCACTGTTCCCATTAACAACTCAATACCACAATATTCCTGGGAGTGTCACTGTAGAAGCGAATGTGCATTGTACTTCCTGGCCGACACCGGAAGTGCCTGTATTCCATAGGCGGAGTATGGATCGCGGGTGTTTTTGAAAGTTATTTTCATTCATTTTATCAGAGCAAACACAGCTTTTGTTTAAACGGAACGTTTACTGAAATGTCCTACCGGGGTTCAGGTACCTGCTGTGCTGTTCGCGGCTGCACCAACAACCGGACCAAGCTAAATCTTTGGCTAAAACAACAGTGTTTTCAACACGGACCCAAAACAAAGAAAGAGTGTTCCTGCATCCTTCTCTATGGCTGTGTCTGCGCGATCAGGTAACATCTGTGTAGCGTCCGCGGGAACTCAATAACCACACCGTGTCGCTTCGTGCACCCAACTTTACTGACCCCAACCCCCCCACACACACACCTTTACCCATGCCGTAAAGCATCTCTTAAAGGCACAGTAACATGTCGTAACAAACAGAGCACACCATCACAGACCCAACAAACACACTAAACACTGTGTTTTCTGAACACAACATTTTCCCCCCTTCACCCCCCTTGAAAACATAACACTTTGCAAAGATTAGCAGATTAATCTGGACTCAATAAAACACAGATTAACAGATCTTCAGTAACACAATCACCCTGTCACATAGTCCCCAAGCCAGACAGGCGGGGCCCTCAGACTCTGGGGCCGTGCTGGCTGCTGAGTGGAGTCGGGCAAAGCTGGTGGAGTATCCCCCACCCGAAAAGTCATTGGCCTAGGCTGCCAACCCAGCGCCGTTGCTGGGGTCAGCGGTGAAACAGATGCTGGTGGGGCGATGACCCTGTGCAGACGGTTTGCGTGCCAACGACTCCCATTGTCCAGTCTGTATGTGGCCGGCCCCAATTGCTTAATCACCCGCAGTGGCTCTGACCAGAATGATTTCAGTTTATTTCTCCGATGACGCCGTTTGATCCTGACCCAATCCCCTGCAGCCAGTGAGGGGGTCTGCACTCGGTGCGTGGCATCAAACCAATCCCCTGCAGCCATTGAGGGGGTCTGCACTCGGTGCGTGGCATCAAACCTCTCTTTCATCCGGGCCTGCGAACCCTTCACCTGAGCTCTGGCTTTCTGGAGCTCTGGGCTCCCGCGTGCAGGAGCTGGCTCAGCTCTCAGACAGTCCAGGGGTTGCTTCAGTTCGCGCCCGATCATCAGCATCGCCGGTGAAACTCCTGTGGTGGGATGCTTGGATGCCCGGATGGTCAAGAGGGTTTGGTTGAGAGCGTCGCTGTATGTTCTCCCCTCCTCCAGACAGGCTCTGAGTCCATTTTTGAGAGTTTCATTGAGTCGTTCCACACCACCATTGCTCTCTGGGTGATAAACTGCTGTCCTGATGTGCCTGATGGAGCGTAGTGTGAGGAACTCTGTGAACTCTGCTGAGGTGAACTGGGCCCCATTATCCGTCGTAACAACACTGGGGAGGCCCCAGCGTCCAAACAGGTTGTCCAGGCAGTCTATGATGGTGTGTGCAGTGATGGAGCTCAGTTGACAAACCTCAGGCCACTTCGAGTGAAGATCATGAACAACCAGCAGGTAGCGAGCGTGAGCAGGTGCCCCCTGAAGTTCCCCACAGATGCCGACCTGAATATGTTCCCAAGGTGAAAGTGGCCAAGGGGTCGGGGTGAGAGGGGCTGTGGCAGGCTCACTCACAGCAAAGCCCAGGGCGAGGAACAAATCTAGGCCCATAATGTTAGCTCCCTTCCGGGTGATGCAGAACTTGGCGTCAGGCGTAAATTGCTGATCATACTGGACAGGGAGGCGGACCACGCCCAGAGTGTCGATGGGAGAGTGACCGTAGCCCAACAGGGTTGTAGTGGCTGCTTCCAGGGGTGTACGGCTGAAGAAACGATCATACGTGCTTTTATTCAAAATTGACACTTTGGCCCCTGTGTCCACAAGGAGCGGGACGTGAGCTGCACCCACGCGACATGTGCAGAGCTTGAACGACGGCTGCAGAGTCTGTACAGTGTTAATGGGAACCACAGTAGTATCCTGGCGAGCAGAAGAGGAGCGGCAGCAGCGTGCAAAATGATTCAGTTTATCGCATTTATGACAAAGTTTCCCATGTGCAGGACATGACTGGTCTCTAGTTGCATGGTTAGTGGAGCCACAGTTACCACAGCTCCTGGCCCCCCTCCTGCTGGCCCCCCTGTCCACTCTCTGCACATCCCAGCTGCCACTCGGCCAGTCAGCCCCCTCCTCTGTGTGATAAACGGCCGGTGTTGATGACGTCACTGGTTCGTGCGCCGCGCGGGAGAATTTTCGCGCCTCTGTTAGTGCTGTTTCAAGCTGCTTTCCAATAACCAGAGCGCCCGCCAGCGTCATGGAGTCTGGTTCTAATAAAAGTCTCTCCCTCAGTTGGTCACACGACGTCTTTTCTATCAGCTGATCAACTATGAGTCCATCTTCTAACGCCCCAAAGTCACAGAGTCTAGCCAGCTCTCGTAGTGCTGAGACGTAGTTGGCGACAGACTCACCCGGCCGCTGCTTCCTCTGACGAAACTCGAAGCGGTGCATCCGCCGGCTCCGCCCGGAGCTGAAATGAGTCCTCAGTGCAGCTGTAGCCGTGGCGTATTTATTGTCCGCTAACGTGAGCGTGGCGAGGATTCTCTGACCCTCCTGGCCCAGACAATGGCGGAGGAGCGCGCACTTCCTCGCTTCCGCCAGTTCAGTGTGTCCCAAAGCCAGCAAGTAGTCCTCGAACGCCGTCAGCCATCTGTCCCACGGGACAGCTGGGTCGCCGGGGACAGGGAGGAAAGGTGGCGGTGGTGGTAACGCGAGTCCGGACATCCTCGTCTGCCAAAATGTAGTGTCCGCGGGAACTCAATAACCACACCGTGTCGCTTCGTGCACCAAACTTTACTGACCCCAAACCCCCCACACACACACCTTTACCCATGCCGTAAAGCATCTCTTAAAGGCACAGTAACATGTCGTAACAAACAGAGCACACCATCACAGACCCAACAAACACACTAAACACTGTGTTTTCTGAACACAACAATCTGTAATTTCTTTTTATTCAGGGAGGGTTTATTAATGAGAGTTTTGGATGATTTACTGTCTTAAAATGATATATGTCAGGCGCGACCGGTGTTACAGAACACCGTGACTTTTAGCCGAGATAGCTGCTAATTTAACAAACCTTAGCCGAGAGGCCGGAGCAAACGCGTTCGCTACTGTATTTATGTATTTTTAAATTATGTCTGCGCGATCAGGTAACATCTTTTTATTTGGGGAGGGTTTATTAATGAGAGTTTTGGAAGATTTACTGTCTTAAAACGATAGATCTCAGACGCGACCTGTATTTTTAGCCGAGATAGCTGCTAATAAACCTTAGCCGAGAGGCCGGAGCAAACGCGTTCGCTATTTATGTATTTTTAAATTATGTCTGCGCGATCAGGTAACATCTTTTTATTCGGGGAGGGTTTATTAATGAGAGTTTTGGAAGATTTACTGTCTTAAAACGATAGATCTCAGACGCGACCGGTATTTTTAGCCGAGATAGCTGCTAACAAACCTTAGCCGAGAGGCCGGAGCAAACGCGTTCGCTATTTATGTAGTTTTAAATTATGTCTGCGCGATCAGGTAACATCTTTTTATTCGGGGAGGGTTTATTAATGAGAGTTTTGGAAGATTTACTGTCTTAAAACGATAGATCTCAGACGCGACCGGTATTTTTAGCCGAGATAGCTGCTAACAAACCTTAGCCGAGAGGCCGGAGCAAACGCGTTCGCTATTTATGTAGTTTTAAATTATGTCTGCGCGATCAGGTAACATCTGTAATTTCTTTTTATTTGTCCCTCCTCTTTTAACAAAACGAGTGGTGTTCCCACATTTTTAATGAACTAAAACAACAAAGTTTGGACTGTCTTCAACTGTATTACTCGCATGTAAACAAACGGTGTTTCCGGTCAACCGGAAGTCGTGTGCACATTTCGCGCAAAGCGTCATGGGGCGTAGGAATATTGTGGTATCCACAATATTCCTACGCCCCATGACGCTGTTTCTTGAATTGGATTATTGTAGTGCAATTTTTAAACTCATCATCCAAACTGTTCCATAGTTTTACTCCATGCACCGAAATGCACATTTGTTTTAAAGTAGTACGCACAGTTTTACTTTTCAAAGTCAAAGTCAAAGTCAACTTTATTGTCAGATCTGCAATATGTACTGTACAGGACATACACAGGACCGAAATTGCGTTTCTCTCAGTCCCTCGGTGCAACAGTAAACATCTAAACATTGAAACACTGAAACATATAATAATAGACATAAGCATAAAATAGTAAAACTAACACTGTCCTGAGTTTTTTGCATAGTGGTATAAGAGTATGAAAATTTACACCAACTCTAAAACTAAAACATTAAACATTTAATGAACATAATACTGTCCTGAGTTTTTGCATACTAGTATAAAAAAAGAGTATAAAAAGTATAACTAAAATAAACTAAAGGTTTCTAGCATTGACATTTGCAAAGTGGCAAAGCAGCGTATGAGTTAATGTACACAGTATATGTATGAGGTAGTAGTTGATGTTGTTATAGAGGCAAAAAGTGGCATATGCAGTAAGGCACATTGGGCATCCCTAAATAAGACCGTTCAGAGCACACTGTATATGTACCAGCAGTGGTGTAGATATTAGAGTAGTGTAAATGTAAACAGTAGTAATTACATGTAAGCAGTAGTAATAAAAGTAAACAGTATTAATAAATGTAAACAGAGAATGTAAACAGTATTATGATTATAGGCAGTGATGTAATACAAACATTAGTGCAAGTATGAGAAGTAGTGCAAACTGTATGAGCACATGACCGAGAGTTTAGTGAATAACCCGTTTGATGACACAGAGTCCAGTGTTAAAAACTTTGTGTTGAGTGGTAATGTGTGAGAAAGTTTTAGTGTTAAGGCAGTTCAAATGGGAGGGGGGGCAGAGCAGGCAGAGTGTTTAGCATTCTGACTGCCTGATGAACAGAGCTGTCTCTCAGTCTGCTGGTTCGAGCCTGGAGACTCCTCAGTCTCCTCCCTGATGGCAGCAGTCTGAAGCAGCTGTGTAGTGGGTGTGTGGGATCACCTGCCATGCAGTGGGCTTTCCGAGTGAGGCGTTTGCTGTGTAAGTCCTGCAGTGAGGGCAAGGAGGTGCCCACGATCTTCTCAGCTGCTCTCACAATGCGCTGGAGGCTCTTGCGGCAGGATGCAGTACATGCACCAAACCACACAGTGATGCAGCTGGTCAGGACACTTTCTATGGCACCTCTGTAGAAGGTGCTCATGATGGGGGTTGAAGCTCCAGCCCTTTTCAGCTTGCGGAGAAAGTAGAGACGCTGGTGAGCCTTCTTTGCCAGTGCTGCAGTGTTCCTGCTCCAGGACAGGTCCTTTGAGACGTGCACTCCCAGGAACTTGGTGCTGTCTACTCTCTCCACTGCGGTGCTGTTGATGGTCAGAGGGGCATGTTGGGCATCCTTCTTCCTGAAGTCCACAACAATCTCCTTTGTCTTCTCCACGTTGAGAGTGAGATTGTTGTGTCCGCACCACAAGGCCAGGCGGCTCACCTCGTTCCTGTAGTCCGTCTCATCGTTGTTGCTGATGAGACCCACCACTGTTGTGTCGTCCGCAAACTTGATGAAGTGGTTGGAGCTGTACGATGGTGTGCAGTCTAATAAAATTAGGAGTCAAAGATGACGACCATTGTTTTGCCGTTTAGCTCCAGAAAGCATGTGAAGTCCGTCCCCAAAACCAACCTGGAAGCAACGCACCCCCCCAAAACAAAGGTTCCGCTTCGTCATCACCGCTCCTCAGAAAAACACTATAAAAATGCAGGCATATTAACTTGCCGAACCGCAAACAAAATATAACATATATTTGAAAATAGGATCCGTTGCACATGGAAATACTTTACATTCATAAGAAAACCAAATATTGTGGTGACATTTTCAGGTGCACCACACGCTCCCCAACTTAAAAGGTGGCTCCCGACACTTTAACGCCAGTGATAACATTTCACAAAATATTAACAACTTGGTTCTTGTCACAGGAACCTCACTCAAAAGAACCTTTCCCTTCAGTGTACACATCTCAGTATACCAAATTATAAGGCACTGCAAAAGGCATTGTCGTTGCATAAGGCACAGTCTGTTGAGTATAAAATTGCTCTTGTACAGGTTGCATTACCCATAATGGTGAAGCTTGTAGCCCACACAGTCCAACATGACCTATGACCCCTTGTGGCTGATAGGAGGGCTGACCCATAGTGTTGTACAGCAAACCCTCGACCTACGTCACCTGCGACCTACGGCAACTCAGACTTACGATTTTATCATATTTAATAAAAATATGATTAAAAAAAAAAAATTTTTTTTTTTTTTTTTTTTTTTTGGTGTTTAAATGTTATTAATTTCATGTGTATAGCACTTTGTTGCAGCTGTGGTTGTTTTAAATGGCTTTATAAATAAAGTATAATTATTAATATTTCGTTTTTAATTACAATTTGATCGTATTTACGCAACTTCCGGTCGTTTCCGGTCGTCTACTGCGGTCAATGGAGCTCCAGTTGGTGGCGGTAATGCGCTTAATTTGAGTTCGCCAACCGCCAATAACCTCTATAGAAGAAGAAGAAGAAGAAGAATGGAGCTCTAGACGCTCCTGTCAGCTGGCTTTAGAGGACCGTGTGTCCGTTCAGGGTTGCCTCATACGGATAAATTTGCTGGAAACACTCGGTCAACTCTGTGGACGTCTCAGGTCCGGAGGAGCAGCCGCGGATCGCCCCGCGATCGGCGGCCACAACGCCGCCCGACATGCTAACGACAGCAGCTAACAAAGCAGCTAACACAGGCGAAGACACCGAGCCGACATGCCGCGGAGAGGCCATCTGCGGCCGGGAGCTCGCCGCAAATGTCCGCCTGGCAGTCGGGGGACACCGAGCTAATGCGGAGATACAAAGCCGATGCCTGAGCAGCCGCGGATCGCCCCGCGATGGCTCCAACAACGCCGCCCGAGATGCTAACGACAGCAGCTAACAGAGCAGCAAACACAGGCGAAGATACCGAGCCGACATGCCGCGGAGAGGCCATCTGCGGCCGGGAGCTCGCCGCAAATGTCCGCCTGGCAGTCGGGGGACACCGAGCTAATGCGGAGATACAAAGCCGATGCCTGAGCAGCCGCGGAGCGCCTCTGCGGCCGGGAGCTCGCCGCAAATGTCCGCCTGGCAGTCGGGGGACACCGAGCTAATGCGGAGATACAAAGCCGATGCCTGAGCAGCCGCGGATCGCCCCGCGATGGCTCCAACAACGCCGCCCGAGATGCTAACGACAGCAGCTAACAGAGCAGCAAACACAGGCGAAGATACCGAGCCGACATGCCGCGGAGAGGCCATCTGCGGCCGGGAGCTCGCCGCAAATGTCCGCCTGGCAGTCGGGGGACACCGAGCTAACGCGGAGATACAAAGCCGACAGCCTTTTTGAATGAACTGACATGCTAACCAGTGCTGCTAATAGCGGGGCCTAACCGTAGCTAACGCTGAGCAGTTGTTTTGGATGGAGGACATCGCGGAGAAACGGCTTTCAGTAAGTTTTTTTTTTTTATGGCTCCAAATGTATGAAGTTAAGAAGCTAACAGTCATTCTTTTAAACAGTTTTGTCCACGTGTGTGCGTGTGGAGCGTAAGGAAGCTGGGGGAGCTCGCACCCGAGCTAAATACTAAAAGACGAAGGCAGGCTTTGACCAGCTCAAAGTAAGACATTATATTTTTTATTTATTGTACAGTACAGTATTCATTTACTGTACAGTTCTGTGCATGTTCATGGCCTAGTATGTCTGCTTGTTCAGTCTCATGCCATTAAATATGTGTGCGGCGCTCCGTTAGCGGTATATCCGCGACCTATGTCAGAAACGCGGACCTACGACAGGCAGGTGTTTTTGGTCCGCGAGGTACGACAAAATCGACCTAAGTCACACACGTAGGTCCCTATCCCTGACGTAACTCGAGGGGTACCTGTAGGTGAATGTCTGAGGTGGTCTCCTTGCTCGAGTAGACCTCCTGAGAAATTCCTCCTGAGTTGGTACTTGCTCCTCTTGCTCAATTTCAGGTTCAACCTGTTCAGTGTCTCTTCCCAGTTCTTGTTCTCTTTGTGCATCGTCCGTTTCACCGTTTTGGACCAGTTCATTTTCAGCTGGATGCTGAAAATGTTCATCTACAGTGCTCAGTTGAGAGTCCCTCTGTTGGTCCACGGGTGTGAAAACTTGGCTCGACACTGGATGAGTTTGGGTGGCTGGTTCCTGTAATCTTGTTGACGCAGGTACTCTGAGCCAATAACGCATCCTGGAGTCACTCTCAGAATCTGATGAGTCGCTGTCTCGATTACTTTGGCTTGGAGTGACCCGGTGGCCTCTGACTCTGCTCTTGGTGGGTGCTTTATCTTTTCTGTGATCAACAGTTAAAGGTAAGTCATTCACCAGGTGCAGCAGATTTCTGTGGAGGACCCTGGTATTCTGGGCATTGTTCTCAGGACATACTTTGTAGATGGGGCTGTCATTGATCATTGTGCAGTCGTGTGTTAGCAGGGTGAATAGAAGGGGGCTCAGCACACATCCTTGTGGGGCCCCTGTGTTCAATGTGATGGTGCTAGATGTGTTACTCCCGACCCGCACTGTCTGTGGTCTCCCGGTCAGGAAGTCTAGCAGCCAGTTACACATTGAGGTGTTCAGCCCCAGACTGTCCAGTTTAAGGATGAGCTGTTGGGGGATGATGGTGTTAAATGCCGAGCTGAAGTCGATGAACAACATTCTAACATAGGAGTCCTTCGTGTCCAGATGTGTGAGAGCTGTGTGAAGGGCAGAGGAGATGGCATCGTCGGTTGAGCGATTAGGTCGGTATGCAAATTGGAAGGGATCCAGGGAGTCAGGGAGGACAGATGTGATGCTTTTCATGACTAGCCGTTCATGATTTTTGAAATCATACCTCCTTCTGTTAGTTCTATCACAAGAGTTTAAGACAAAAAACTTTTGTAAATTAAATGGCAATAATCTCTTTCTAGCTTTAAACATAATCAATAACATTTTTAAATCAACCAGATCCTTTAGTTTCAAGATATTTGATTGAATAAACAATTTATTTGTGTGTTCTCTGATGTCCACTTTATGAATAATTCTCATAACTTTCTTTTGTATGACAGATAACGGTTTAGTGTTGGTTTTATATGTGTTGCCCCAAACCTCTATACAGTATGTCAGATATGGAAAAACAAATGAATAATATAATGTCTGTAGAGTTGACAGCTCTAAAACATGTTTTACTTTATTTAGAAGTCCAATACTTTTGCATAGTTTTAATTTTATGTATTTTATATGAGATTTCCAGTTGAGTTTATGATCTAAAACAACACCTAAAAATTTAACTTCATGTACTCGTTCAACTTGATTATTATCTACAGACATTACAATAGAATCATCTATTTTTCTGTTACCAAAAATCATGAATTTTGTTTTATTCCAGTTTATTGATAATTTGTTGTATTTAAACCATTCATTAAGTTTAGACATCTCACAAGTCATACATTCTATAATGGGTTTTAAGTCATTCCCAGAACAAAATAAATTTGTATCATCTGCGAACAGGATGATTTGTAACTTTTTAGACACTTCACAAATGTCATTGATATACAAAAGAAAAAGCTTTGGTCCTAGCACTGAACCTTGGGGGACTCCACATTTTATATTTTGAAGATCTGATTTTACATTTCCTAGCTGTACAAATTGTTTTCGGTTAGTCAAATAACTACTCAACCAGTTATGAACTATCCCTCTTATCCCATAATCTTGCAACTTGGAAAGCAATAAAGTATGGTCGATTGTATCAAAGGCTTTTCTTAAATCAATAAACATCCCCACTGTATATTGTTTCCTTTCAATTGCTTCTGTAAGTTCTTCCATCCATCCATCCATCCATTTTCGTCCGCTTATCCGGGGTCGGGTCGCGGGGGTAGTAGCCTAAGTAGGGAGGCCCAGACTTCCCTCTCCCCAGCCACTTGGAGCAGCTCCTCTGGGGGAATCCCAAGGCGTTCCCAGGCCAGCCGAGAAACATAGTCCCTCCAGCGTGTCCTGGGTCTTCCTCTGGGTCTCCTCCCGGTGGGACATGCCCGGAACACCTCACCAGGGAGGCGTCCAGGAGGCATCCTAACCAGATGCCCGAGCCACCTCAACTGGCTCCTTTCGATGTGGAGAAGCAGCGGCTCTACTCCGAGTCCCTCCCGGATGACTGAGCTTCTCACCCTATCTCTAAGGGAGAGTCCAGACACCCTGCGGAGAAAACTCATTTCAGCCGCTTGTATCCGAGATCTCGTTCTTTCGGTCATAACCCAGAGCTCATGACCATAGATGAGGGTGGGAACGTAGATCGATCGGTAAATTGAGAGCTTTGCCTTTTGACTCAGCTCTCTCTTCACCACGACAGACCGGTACAGCGCCCGCTTCACTGCGGACGCTGCACCTATCCGCCTATCGATCTCACGCTCCAGTTTTCCCTCATTCGTG
>JBBPBX010068643.1:0-19066 GCA_038048925.1 Garcialebias charrua
AAGAACATTTAAACCTAAAAAAAAATTAAATTTATTTTTATTTTTTATTTTTATTTAATTTTTGTCTGATTTCCACAAGGGAAAAATAACTTGTGGCTAAATAATACTTTATTTATAAAGCTTTATTTCAGCTTTGAAGAATGCTTTGAAAGAACCATCCAACCTGAACTCTTGGTTGAGTCCAGTGATACAATGATTTACTAGGTCATCAGTCCCAAGTGACACTGTTGAAGCTGATCCTTCATTATCAGGTTCAGTAACAACCCTGCATGTGTAATACCTACAGCTAAGGAGTCTTTGCCACTGTCCAATGAAGAGCCGCTCACGTCTGTCAATAAGGCAGAAGAACTAACGGAAGTGCCAAAGATGGAGGAAAACACTACAGTTTACCCTTCTGAATCCGTGGAACTACCTGTGGAAGAAAACATATTTACTGACATGACTGAAGACTTACATGATGCCACAATATCTGTGGAGGCTGAGGGTGAAGGTCTTGGACCTGAACAATCTGAGTCATCATTGGATCTGACATATAATGGTTCTGCCACTGCATCTAATGATGCTGAGGCTGAGATAGCCCTCAGACAATCTACCCGGCAGCGTCACCAGCCAAGTCGACTGCAATACTCTGTATTGGGTAACCCATTAATTTCTGTTGTTCAAACCTTGTTTCAGGGCTTATCTGATGCCTATACTCAGGCTTTAAACCATCGTCCCTGCAGCAGATGCTCAGAACTGGTAAAGTCCAATAATTCTCCTGCAACGAGGACGTGCACGAATTAAAGCGGGGAGGGTGTAACCCAGTCAATTTTGGTGCTTCTATTTCCTCAATTTTATGCTTTCACCTTGTCCACTGTTTTGGGACTAAGTGTGAAATCTCATGAGATTTTGTGAGATTTGAGTTTCATAGAAAAACATGGCTCCTCCCATCATTTGGGAGAGCAGGTGTGTGTGACTGAGGAAGTTCAGAGCTGCTGCAGGTGGGCATTAAACAATTTTAGATGAATTTATTTTTGGACTGTCATATACTTACTGGTATGCTTCTCAGCTTTTAGATGTCTCTAAGCAGTGAGAAACTGCTGTTTTGTGCTTAAAAGACCAGAAACAAGCAAACTGGTGAGTGTTTATATTGTTTGTAGCATGCCAATGCTGGCATTAGCATGCTAAAGCAAATCCCAATTGTTTGTTGGCTTATGGCCTTTAAATATAAATGGTCAAACGCTATTTAATGGATTAAATGGTTATGTTGTACTTTTGTGCCATCTTTAACATTTAATCATACAGTGACTATGAATGTGAAGAGTACTCTATTTAGAAATTGTTTGTGTATTTATATTATGATAAACAATTTAGAAAAGTAAATCATGTACATGTAGATCATCAATACATTAATCCTATGTATTTGTAAAACTATTTATGGTATGGTATTGATAGTGATTTTGATATTAATACTAGAAAATGATGTTAACTTGATCCTGTTGTACAGGCCAGGTTTCTATGAGGGAGGCCAGATTTCCTATGATGGAGGCCAGGTTTCCCATGATGGCGAGCTACCACTAGGCTTCAGGCCCAAAGAACCCGGAGCCAGAACCTGAGTTGTCTTGTGCGGTAGGAGATGCTGTGGCCTGCTCCCTACACACACACCCAAAAACCTTTACAAGCGTTAAAGGCTCCTGAACATTTATTTGGTCTTCATTGACTACATTTAAACCCCTCAATCTTATCTGGACTATTGCCCTGGCCTTGGTATTTCATGAACTGTGGGATTAATACAAGCATTTGGATTTAGTCTGGATAATTTGGGAGATCTGTTCATCTATTGAAATATTTTGTTTATTGGTACAATGAATGGATTGATGATATTGATGACAGTTGTTTTTGTTTTGTTTTTGTACATATTGTAAATACTGTATTGTAGGAGGTGGTGAAGAGACGACACAGGAGACGGGATGCAGTTCTTCACTTTAATCAACTCCTACTACAAACTGGCGGGAAAACCACCCAACACCGCCTTATATACCAACACAACATCCGGTCCTCTGGACCTTTCACAATAAAAGCATCCTGTAACACATTCGGTCCACTGGGTGTGAGTAGAGCCCCCTAGTGGTCCACCACACACGCCCCCCCAGAACACCCAGTAAGGTCCATCACTAGTCCCGCATTTTAGGTTTGATTAACCGACCAGAACGGCTGAACCTGGGCCCTGCAGAACCAGTCTGATGAAGCGGAGGGCTCCGAGGAGGGCCTGCAGAAGATTCGGGCTCCAATGGACGTTGAGAGTCTCTGGCAGGGGGACAGCAGTCCGTTAACAATGTGGATGGAGGTCTGCCCCTGCGAGGAGCCTGGGCCGTAACAACCTGATCATCTGACATAACATGAGCTGGTTTAAGCCTATCGATACAGACAGTCTCAGTACGACCCCCTAAATCTAAAAGGAAATGTTTTGGACCTGGTTGAAGAACCCGAAACGGTCCATCATACAAAGGCTGTAGTGGTGTTCTGTGTGCATTGTGTTTGACAAAAACAAATTTAGAGGACTCCAGACTCTTAGGGACAAATGACTGCGGTAAACAATGGTGTACCGGGCCGGGGACACGAAAAGGGGCCTCCTGAGGTGAAAAATGGAGCAACGGTGGAGCAAACTGTGGTGAGGGTACCTCAGGTAAAAACTCACCGGGGACGCGCACAGGTTGACCGAAAACCAGTTCAGCCGGGGAAGAGCTCAGGTCCTCTTTGGTTGCGGTACGTAAACCCAACAAAACCCAGGGAAGACGGTCAATCCAGTTGTCACCGGTCAATGCAGCACGCAGTGCAGCTTTCAATGATCTGTGAAACCGTTCACACAAACCATTAGCTTGGGGGTTGTAAGCGGTGGTCCTGTGAACGTTAGTCCCCAGACTCTTGGCCATGGTAGACCAAAGTTCAGAAACAAACTGCGGGCCCCGGTCTGATGTAATGTCTGAAGGGGGGCCAAAACGCGCCACCCAGGTAGACAAAAATGCCCGGGCCACCACTGCAGATGTCGTGGATGTCAAAGGAACCACCTCAGGCCACCTGGTGGTCCGGTCTATCATAGTCAGCAGATGAGTAAAACCTTGTGATGGAGGCAGAGGGCCCACCAGGTCTACGTGCACATGATCAAACCGCCGACCTGGGATGGAGAAGGGTTCCAAAGGTGCTTTGGTGTGCCTGTTAACCTTAGCGCGCTGGCATGGGACACACGCTGCTGCCCACTCCTTAACTGCTTTACGCAGACCGGGCCAAACAAACTTTGAACTGACCAGTTTCACCGAGGCTCTAACACCTGGATGAGAAAGGGAATGTAAGGAGTCAAAAACGCGGCGTCGCCATGAAACTGGAACCAGGGGGCGGGGCCTGCCAGTAGAAACATCACAGAGCAGGAGGGGACCTCCGTCATTCACCTGCCGTTCCTCCAACTCGAGGCCCGTGGGCCCGGACTGGAGCTCGAGTATTTCTGCGTCGCTACGTTGGTCCGCAGCCATAGCAGAAAAATCGATGCCAACGTATACGGGAGAGATCAGCACCCGGGAGAGACAGTCGGCCACCACGTTGGATTTTCCAGCCACATGCTGAATGTCTGTAGTAAATTCAGACACCGCTGCGAGGTGGCGTTGCTGGCGAGCAGACCAGGGGTCAGAAATTTTTGACATCGCAAACACCAAGGGTTTGTGGTCAACATATGCAGTGAACCGGCGGCCCTCCAGGAAAAACCTGAAATGGCGTGTGGCCAGGTAAAGCGCCAGCAACTCTCTGTCAAAAACACTGTATTTCAGCTCATTGTCCCGCAGCGTACGGCTGAAAAATGCAAGCGGCTGCCAAACCCCGGAAACCTGCTGTTCTAACACAGCCCCCACCGCAACATCAGATGCGTCGGTTGTTAAAGCTATTTGCGCCGCTGGGGATGGATGGGCCAAAAGGGCAGCAGTGGCCAGTGCAGCTTTAGCATCACCAAATGCCTGTAGGCGTTCTGGTGTCCAGTCCACGCTGTCGTTGGGCTTTTTCTTTTTCAGCGCTCCATAGAGCGGACGCAGCAGTTGTGCTGCCCTGGGGAGGAAACGGTTATAGAAGTTAACCATTCCCAAAAATTCTTGTAGCGCTTTAACAGACTGGGGCTGTGGGAAATCGGACACCGCCTGCACTTTGTTTGGTAACGGGACGGCACCACTGGCAGAAATGCGGTGGCCCAAAAAGTCAATGACTGGCAGCCCAAACTGGCATTTCGCTGTATTTACAATCAGGCCATGTGCTGCCAGGCGCTGAAAAACCTCACGGAGGTGGGACAAGTGCTGCTCAGCCGAGCTGCTAGCCACCAGGACGTCATCCAGTTACACAAATACGAAGGACAGACCCCTTAGGACAGGGCTGGACTGGCCATTCGGGCGTACCGGGCAAATCCCCGGTGGGCCGTCGGTGATTTATGCGATTTATGGGCCGCTGTCACTCATGAACCAAAAAAATAAATTATAGATATTTTTTTGTCAATCGCGACGGCCGATTGGTTGATTTTCTTGAACGATCTCGAGCTAATCCAATGAAATCTCTCAGCACTCTTCCGTCCAGCCCCTTCCCTTGAAACCTGACACCAGCGTGCCTGACAGAAACTGGACTGTGAGGTGCTCACACCGAGCTGAAAGTTCCTCCCTGCAGCCTGAGAGGACGACGAGTGAGACAGGACTCATCAAGGAGTGACGTGACGTCTGCTCTATGCGACCTAGTTTCAGCGCGGCATCTTGCAGGCAGCACGCGTTAGCACTTAGCATTACAGTATTAGCATGTTGTTGCGGTCTCCTGTTGTTAAAAGACCTGCGCAAATTAAAGCTGTGCATGGACGCGGTTTCACAAGACCTGCAGCAGCAACACACGTCACTTGAACGGACTAACCACATCATCCGAACGTGAACGAAGAAAACAGCTTGTAAACACCGATCAGCAGCTGCAACTTTTCTCAGGTAATTCAAATCATTCCAGATCAATAACACAAATAGGAGTTTTTAATGATCTCTGAATCATGTCTGAAATGTTGTTGATGTGCTGCAGGCTTTACTGAACGCTGCTAAGACGTTTTCCATCACGTCAACACTTCAGCACTTTATGAAAAAACTCAGACTGATACAGTAGTGTCAGCATGTCCTGGAGCCCTGATGATGAGAGATGAGAGATTCAACCACCTCAACTGCTCAAAAAGAGGTATTGTTCTTTTACTATTACTGTACTATTACCTTTTTAATTTAAAATTATAATCTTATTAACTTTTTTTACCTCTTTGTGTGTTATTTCCAGAAGTTAGCAGCTGTTCTCTTCCTCTTCAAGGAAATCCACATGCAGCTAAGGAGCTAAGGAGTCTGTGCTGATGACCCTGATGCATGCTCAATAATCCAGGTAAAAATCTAAAAAAAAACTATGTCTGGGCCTCTGGACATTCAAAAAACAAAACAAAACAATTGTAGAAACGTTTCATCTTTCATCAGAAAGACTTCCTCAGTCTGAGGTGCTGTATTCAGCTCAGTCTTATAAATATCACCCTCTCACTGTGGAAACTCTGTAACAACCTGCCCCCCAACATTAGACAGGCCTCCTCCCTTCACATGTTCAAATCCCTGCTAAAAAAATCATCTTTTCTCTATTATTTCAAACTGTGTGAGCTGACGTAGTGTATATATATTTTTTTACTGTGTTTTCATTTTAATATTGCTCTTATACATTTTTATTATACTTTTACCGCTGTTAATATCATAATTTTTACCATTGGTGTGTGATACTGTTCTGTACATTTTTAAACCTCTTTTGTGTTGTGTGTGTGAAGCACCTTGATAACAGTTTATCTGTTTTAACTGTGCTATATAAATAAAATAGACTTGACTTGACTCACAGTGGATCAACCAGTTTGTTGATGACAGCTGAAACCAGCTGCTCACATGAGCAAGGAGGACCATCAGCCTAACAATGGATCATTAGCACCCTGATGGTTGTTTGCTATTCACAGAGGGCTGAGTGATACTAGCAACAACAGCATTGTAAGAGGGGGACAGTTGAACCCGGAGGCCTCCACCTCTGTTTAATGATGGACGGTTTCTTTTCACAAAGATGACCTCCTTTACTCCTCTCTCAAACCATCGTTCCTCTCTATCAAGGATGTGAACATCTTCATCCCTGAAAGAGTTGGCCTATACAAACGTATTGTTCACTTGAAACATTTTCAAAATAATCATTTTATAAGTCTTTTTTGTAAACATATTATTTGTTTAGTGAAGTAAAGACACTATTTTTTTATATAAAGCAAGTATTTCTTTATTCATTCAACCTTCATTTATGATATTGATATTGGATGTAACTGGGACCTCGTGTACATAATCTCGTTTTCATCTCATGTACCACATGCGGTGCAAATGACAATAAAGACTCTCTGACTCTCTGACTCTGACTCTGACTCTGAAATCAAGAAATACCTTATTTTTTATCAAAAGTATTTATGTTTTATAAAGTCAAGAAAGACCATTATGTTTTTTGAATATTTTTAATTGGTAATTATTTTATTAAAACATTTAAATTTTTTATGTATTGTGACAGAGGGTTCTTGTTAGCAGCTGCTGAAAGTAACTAATAAAGTAACTTAGTAATCTAACTTAGTTACTTTCCAAATCAAGTAATCAGTAACTTAACTAAGTTACTTTTTCAATGTAACTATGCCATCACTGTGGGCCACTCTGCTCAAAATGCCCGGGCCAATTTTTTGTCCCAGTCCAGCCCTGCCTTAGGACTGAATCCATCAACCGCTGAAATGTTTGTGCTGCACCTTTAAGACCAAAAGGCATGCGCAAAAACTCAAAAAGGCCGAAAGGCGTGATAACAGCGGTCTTAGGGACATCCTCCACATGCACAGGAACCTGGTGGTACCCCCGTACTAAATCTACTTTAGAAAAAATGGAGGTCCCAGCCAGGTGCACTGAAAAATCCTGGATGTGGGGGATGGGATAACGATCGTTCTCTGTGATGTTATTAAGGCGGCGGAAATCCCCACATGGCCGCCATTTGCCATCTGCCTTGGGCACCATGTGGAGGGGGGAGGCCCACGGACTGTTTGAGCGTTGCACGATGCCTAAACGCTCCATGTTAGCAAACTCTTCCTGTGCTATTGCTAGCTTAGTAGCATCAAGGCGGCGTGCACGTGCGAACACCGGGGGGCCCGTTGTGGGAATATAATGTTCGACCCCATGTTTTGTGTTTGTGTTTGCAAAATCAGGAACAGTCAGCGAGGGGAATTCAGACAATAAACGCTGAAACACATTACCCGAAGCTAAAAAGTTAGCATGCATTAAAGGCCCAGCTCCTCGCGTCTCACAAGGCAGTGACGAAAAAGACACAGCGTCGATCAAACGTCTGTTAGCTAAATCAACCAGGAGCCCGTGAGCACAAAGAAAATCAGCCCCTAAAATAGGGACTGAGCTAGCAGCTACCACAAAGTTCCACTGGAAGTCCCGTTCATGGAAACGAACAGTCACCAACCTTTCGCCAAACGTCTTGATGGGATAGCCGTTAGCCGCGGTTAGCTGCGGCCCGCAGCCTTCTGCCAACCTGTCGGAGCCAGTCGGGGGAACGAGGCTCTTCTGCGAGCCGGAGTCCACCAGGAACCGCCTCCCCGACCTCGAGTCTTCGATGAAAAGCAGCCTTTCCTTTTCGCCAACGGCCGCGACTGCTAGCGGCTGCTGGCGTTCTCGTTTCCCTGCGGCTTGAAACTGCACGGTGGGACGCACCGTCGTGCTTTGGCGCCAAAACGCTGGTGGTAGAAACAAAGGGCGGCCCCTGACCGCCTGCGGGCGACTCCTGCTACGACCACTGGCTCGTCCGGCGCTGAGGGCGATGCTCGAAGCTCGGGCGCCGCTGGAGATCCGGGGACCGCCGCTTGGACCGCGAACGTCCTCGCAGCCAGCAGGATGCGGTCGGCTTCGCGGGCCAGCGAGCGGTAATCCTTCTGCTGCAGAAACGGGGAGTTGGCCAGGGCTGTGCGCACTGGAGCCGGAAGCCGGCGGAGGAAGAGGTGGAGAAAGAGAAACTCACAGTCAGCTGAACCCCTCAAAGACAACATTCCTTCCATGAGCTCAAGAGCTGTGCCATCGCCCAAATCGGAGAGGGAAAACAGTTTCTCGGCGCGCTCCGCGTCTGAGAGCGTGTAACGCTGCAGAAGGAGCTCCTTGAGGGCGTCGTATTTTCCTTGTGCAGGAGGGTCTTCGAGCAGGCTCATTACCCGCTGGGTGGACAATGGGTCCAGTGAAGCGACCACATGGTGGTATTTGGTGTCGTCTGCAGAGATCCCGCGAAGAGCGAACTGTGATTCGACGTGGGCGAACCACGACCGAGGTGCGTGCAGCCAGAAGTCCGGGATTTTAACGGCCACCGCAAAAGCGAGCGGGGCCGCCGGTGGAGGTTCCACAACCGCGGACAGCTGAGGAGAGCTGGCTTGACCTTCAGATGTCGTCATTTCAATTCACAAGGGTCACCAGTGTAGGAGGTGGTGAAGAGACGACACAGGAGACGGGATGCAGTTCTTCACTTTAATCAACTCCTACTACAAACTGGCGGGAAAACCACCCAACACCGCCTTATATACCAACACAACATCCGGTCCTCTGGACCTTTCACAATAAAAGCATCCTGTAACACATTCGGTCCAATGGGTGTGAGTAGAGCCCCCTAGTGGTCCACCACAGTATCATATTTAATACAAAGCACCTTATGCACTGATTTTCTGTCCTTGTGTTCTTAAATACAAATGCAACCATGACCCTTCATGAGGCGAACATTAGAACCTTCTGATAACTGGCCTGCTACTAATACTTTTGAGTGATCACCACTTTGTCTGATCTTTAGCATTTACATCATATATGCTACAGATGTGTAATTACAGGAGTTAACAGTGTGACATTTTGCCCCCATAATTGAACCATGAGAAACGCTAAGGAAGACACGATCATTCAGAACCCAAAAACAATGAAAGTTGCAATGATGGGCAGATCCAGATGTGTTGATAAGATTCAGTGATTCCAGGTAGTCTGAGAACTGAAAATAATGACAGTAATATGAATGATGCAGAAAAGTCTCAGACCATAAAGCGTCACAAATTAAGTGGGCAAACAGTTCCGTTGTGGAGGCCCAACTGCAGTTGGTGTGAGGGGGGAACGAGCCCCCTTGAGAATATGAAAAAATGTGGCCATGGTGAACACAAGCTGGATCCAGAATCAACGGATAGAAAAAAGCAATTTGCAACAAATGGCAGAGTGAGCTGCCAGAAAAGCCTCCTGAAATTAGAGGCATGGTTATAGCCTGTTACAAGTCAGTAAAGGGACAACAGCGTGAACAGCACCAACAACTCAGCTCCTGATCCTCAGCGATACACGTCACTCTCTGCTCGTCTGATCCAGAAACAGCTCACAACAGTGTGAAACAGGCACCAAACGATGATGATCCTGATCCTCCGTGCTTCACTTTCTGCTTGTCTGATCCACAAACAGCTCACAACAGCTCACAACAGTGTGAAACAGGTACCAAACAATGATGATCCTAATCCTCCGTGCTTCAATCTCTGCTCGTCTGATCCACAAACAGCTCACAACAGTGTGAAACAGGCACCAAACAATGATGATCCTGATCCTCCACGCTTCACATCACGTCACTCTGCTTCACGTCCTCTCTCTAAAAATGAGGCTCTTTAATGAGTTATCTACAGCAGGTAAGATAGCTATTTGTTGTTGTGGCTGTTCCTCTCTTCACCCCCAAAAAGCCACCTCCAAGGATAAAAGAAAAACCGCAAGTCTTAACAGAGGGGCTGGAGCCTTCAACTGATCCTCAGCTCGGTTCAGTTCTGCTCACCCAGTCACCTGGTCCTGCTCCCATCCAGATCAGTGGCACTTCAAAGCAGCCGCGCGCCTCACCAGCTGAGCACAGCGTGGTTCCCACCAGTCCTTTTTTTGGGTAACGGGTCACTCAGAGGCTTTAACACTAGGATGACTGAATTTTCAAGATCCTGAGGACAAACCCCCTCCTTCTCCTGAACAATCATTGGACCATTAACTGCCTTTTGTTATAAATATGTGTGCACTCAACTCAGACACCCCCACCACACCAGACTGCACAGACTGCATTCCAATGTTTCCACCAGGTAAGTAAGACTCTGCTTGCACTTCCCCCCTTAGTCAGAAGAGAGGCCCTGACCTGAATTCACACATAACAGACCCTGAATTTATCTCACAGTTGAGCATTTTGGGACATCCACTGAACGGAAAGCTTTGTCTGCTCCAGAACAATTTTATGCATAAAATTGTCTTATTCTGCTGTGCTGATTATCCTGTAACCCTGATGGTCTGTCAAATAAATTATTTTGCTTACAAGTACTGTCTCTCTCCTTGTCCTTGGCACATGTATATACGGTGCGTGCCGGCACATGCAGGTGGCCCATTGCTGTGTTCTACAACATGCTTGACCTATTGTTGTCCGTCACCTGACGGACCGACACAGGTCACATGACATGAGGTCAACTGACAAAACGACACAGGTCACACGACATGAAGTCAACTGACGGACCGACACTGGTCACACGACATGAGGTCAACTGACGGACCGACACAGGTCACACGGCATGAGGTCAACTGACGTACCGACACAGGTCACATGACCTGAGGTCAACTGACGGACCGACACAGGTCACATGACCTGAGGTCAACTGACGGACCGACACAGGTCACATGACCTGAGGTCAACTGACGGACCGACACAGGTCACATGACCTGAGGTCAACTGATGGACCGACACAGGTCACATGACCTGAGGTCAACTGACGGACCGACACAGGTCACATGACCTGAGGTCAACTGACGGACCGACACAGGTCACATGACCCGAGGTCAACTGACGGACCGACACAGGTCACATGACCCGAGGTCAACTGACGGACCGACACAGGTCACATGACCCGAGGTCAACTGACGGACCGACACAGGTCACATGACCCAAGGTCAACTGACGGACCAACACAGGTCACATGACCTGAGGTCAACTGACGGACCGACACAGGTCACATGACCTGAGGTCAACTGACGTACCGACACAGGTCACATGACCTGAGGTCAACTGACGGACCGACACAGGTCACATGACCTGAGGTCAACTGACGGACCGACACAGGTCACATGACCTGAGGTCAACTGACGGACCGACACAGGTCACATGACCTGAGGTCAACTGATGGACCGACACAGGTCACATGACCTGAGGTCAACTGACGGACCGACACAGGTCACATGACCCGAGGTCAACTGACGGACCGACACAGGTCACATGACCTGAGGTCAACTGACGGACCGACACAGGTCACATGACCTGAGGTCAACTGACGGACCGACACAGGTCACATGACCTGAGGTCAACTGACGGACCGACACAGGTCACATGACCCGAGGTCAACTGACGGACCGACACAGGTCACATGACCCGAGGTCAACTGACGGACCGACACAGGTCACATGACCCGAGGTCAACTGACGGACCGACACAGGTCACATGACCTGAGGTCAACTGACGGACCGACATAGGTCACACGACATGAAGTCAACTGATGGACTGACATAGGTCACATGACCTAAGGTCAACTGACGGACCAACAGAGGTCACATGACCCAAGGTCAACTGACGTACCGACATAGGTCACACGGCATGAGGTTAACTGACATACCGACACAGGTCACATGGCATGAGGTTAACTGACATACCGACACAGGTCACAGGACATGAAGTCAAGTGACGGACCAACACAGGTCACACGACATGAAGTCAACTGACGGACCGACATAGGTCACACGGCATGAGGTCAACTGACGTACCGACACAGGTCACATGACCTGAGGTCAACTGATGGACAACACAGGTCACATGACCCAAGGTCAACTGATGGGCCGACACAGGTCACATGACCCAAGGTCAACTGACGGACTGACACAGGTCACATGACATGAAGTCAACTGATGGACCGACACAGGTCACACAACATGATGTCAACTGACGGACTGACATAGGTCACATGACATGAGGTCAACTGACGGACCGACACAGGTCACATGACCTGAGGTCAACTGACTCACCGGTATAATGGACCAGATTGCACATTTATATACGGTGCGGCCCATTGCCGTGTTCTACAACATGCTTGACCTGGCAGCGATAAATGCTTATGTGTTATACAAGGCCTGCACTGGGTCCAAGGATTTTGGACTGAGGGGTAGGGGGTGGGGGGATGTAGGTGTACAATTAATGGGTCTTTAGTAGGGTCATTAGCATTTGAATCGACATTATATAGCCCACTGAAAGGGACCGGGGGATTTAGAAGCCAAGTTCACTTGCGCAAAAAAGCGCAGCCTTAGTCAAAGTAGTGCTAATGTGAACAAAGTCCCCCACAGCCAACTCGGTTTTGTTCTGGTCCGGGTTCGGCCAGGTACCCCCCCAAACCACGAAGTCAATCAAACAAAAGGCATCAGAAAAAGTCAGCAAAATTCCTTCCGTGCGATTCTTGTTTGAACCAGGTAGAACCACAGGTCCAGATGAGAAATTCAGCTGGGGTCCAGAAAGGGAGGAGGGGGAAAAAACACTGAGGTTACGTGGGGCAGTTTCCCAGCTCGACGACTTACCTGGCTCAGAGGATGTGCTCAGGTTTGCAACGGCCAGTCCTGGACCAAAATTATTTTTTGGACTGTCCCATGCTGCTCTCTGAGTCACTAACACCGAATTAGGTAGGAAGATGGACCAACTTCAGTCCAATTCGAAAAACGGGTCAGTTTGATGATAAAAGACTCAGAGAGCCAGAGGGAGAAGCATCCATCAGCTCGCCGGAACCGGAAGAGGTGATATATATACCTAGTCAAAGATATGTATATATAGATCTCTATAGGCAGATCAGTGCTGGACTGGCCATCGGGCACACCGGGCAAATGCCCGCTGGGCCGTCGGTGATTTATGGGCCGCCCGGGCGGTCCTGTCACTCATGAACCAAAAAAATAAATTATAGCTATTTTTTTGTCAATCGCGACGGCCGCCCGGGCGGTCCTGTCACTCATGAACCAAAAAAATAAATTATAGCTATTTTTTTGTCAATCGCGACGGCCGATTGGTTGATTTTCTTGAACGACATCGAGCTAATCCAATGAAATCTCTCAGCACTCTTCCGACCAGCCCCTCCCCTTTACTCGCATCACCTGCTGCTGCGGCTGTGAAACCTGACACCAGCGTGCCTGACAGAAACTGGACTGAGGTGCTCACACGGAGCTGAGGAAAAGTTCCTCCTACCTGCAGCTGAGAGGAGGACGAGTGATAGACAGGACTCAAGGAGTGACGTGACGTCTGCTCTATGCGACCTAAGTTTCAGCACGGCATCTTGCAGCACGCGTTAGCATTATTAGCATGTTGTTGCGGTCTCCTGTTTTCTTGTTAAAAGACCAGCGCAAATTCAAAAGCTGTGCATGGACGCTGCTTCACAAGACTGGATCTGCAGCAGCAACACGTCACTTGAACGGACTAACCACATCATCCGAACGTGAACGAAGAAAACAGCTTGTAAACACCGATCACAGCAGCTGCAACTTTTATCAGGTAATTCAAATCATTCCAGATCAATAACACAAATTGTAGGAGTTTTTAAATGATCTCTGAATCATGTCTGAAATGTTGTTGATGTGCAGGCTTTACTGAACGCTGCTAAGACGTCTTCCATCACGTCAACACTTCAGCACTTTATGAAAAAACTCAGACTGATAGTGTCAGCATGTCCTGGAGCCCTGATGATGAGAGATGATGAGAGATTCAACCACCTCAACTGCTCAAAAAGAGGTATTGTTCTTTTACTATTACTGTACTATTACCTTTTTAATTTAAAATTATAATCTTATTAACTTTTTTTTACCTCTTTGTGTGTTATTTCCAGAAGTTAGCAGCTGTTCTTCCTCTTCAAGGAAATCCACATGCAGCTAAGGAGCTAAGGAGTCTGTGCTGATGACCCTGATGCATGCTCAATAATCCAGGTAAAAATCTAAAAAAAAAACTATGTCTGGGCCTCTGGACATTCAAAAAACAAAACAAAACAATTGTAGAAACGTTTCATCTTTCATCAGAAAGACTTCCTCAGTCTGAGGTGCTGTATTCAGCTCAGTCTTGTAAATATCACCCTCTCACTGTGGAAACTGTGGAACAACCTGCCCCCCAACATTAGACAGGCCTCCTCCCTTCACATGTTCAAATCCCTGCTAAAAAAATCATCTTTTCTCTATTATTTCAAACTGTGTGAGCTGACGTAGTGTATATATTTTTTTTTACTGTGTTTTCATTTTAATATTGTTCTTATACATTTTTATTATACTTTTACCGCTGTTAATATCATAATTTTTACCATTGGTGTGTGATACTGTTCTGTACATTTTTAAACCTCTTTTGTGTTGTGTGTGTGAAGCACCTTGATAACAGTTTATCTGTTTTAACTGTGCTATATAAATAAAATAGACTTGACTTGACTCACAGTGGATCAACCAGTTTGTTGATGACAGCTGAAACCAGCTGCTCACATGAGCAAGGAGGACCATCAGCCTAACAATGGATCATTAGCACCCTGATGGTTGTTTGCTATTCACAGAGGGCTGAGTGATACTAGCAACAACAGCATTGTAAGAGGGGGACAGTTGAACCCGGAGGCCTCCACCTCTGTTTAATGATGGACGGTTTCTTTTCACAAAGATGACCTCCTTTACTCCTCTCTCAAACCATCGTTCCTCTCTATCAAGGATGTGAACATCTTCATCCCTGAAAGAGTTGGCCTATACAAACGTATTGTTCACTTGAAACATTTTCAAAATAATCATTTTATAAGTCTTTTTTGTAAACATATTATTTGTTTAGTGAAGTAAAGACACTATTTTTTATATAAAGCAAGTATTTCTTTATTCATTCAACCTTCATTTATGATATTGAAATCAAGATTTACCTTATTTTTTATCAAAAGTATTTATGGTTAATGAACTCAGACTATTTTGTTTTTCAAGTATTGAACAAGTATTTCTGTTTAATAAAGTCAAGAAAGACCATTATGTTTTTTGAATATTTTTAATTGGTAATTATTTTATTAAAACATTTAAATTTTTTATGTATTGTGACAGAGGGTTCTTGTTAGCAGCTGCTGAAAGTAACTAATAAAGTAACTTAGTAATCTAACTTAGTTACTTTCCAAATCAAGTAATCAGTAAGTTACTTTTCCCAAGGACTAATCAGTAACTTAACTAAGTTACTTTTTCAATGTAACTATGCCATCACTGGGCCACTCTGCTCAAAATGCCCGGGCCGATTTTTTGTCCCAGTCCAGCCCTGACTGTATATCTCTTCTTCTTTATACTTTTTCCGCAGACAGATGTTTTTTGTCTTTCAGACGTGCTGCACTCACTGCAGTTCTTCTCTTAAACACATGGCGTCGCTGCTGAGCAAATAATACCGCTGCACTGCTAAAACAACACCAGAAGAAGAGTGTCCGGAAGTACTTCTGTTACGCTAACGGAGATGTTTTAGACTACGATTTAATTTTCTGTAACTTTTCATTTTCCTGATTTGAGTTCGTCTGTACCCGTTCCGAAACTATTATTTAAAGGAAACTTTGTCTAACAGAGATGAGACATCAGGCTGAACAGCGAGAGGAAGTGGCTGCTGAAGAAATGTCCGAGTTTCTGGAAACAACAGATGCAGATTATAAAGAGGAACGATGTCGTTTAAAGGACAAACAGCAACACAACAAAACCCGAGATGCTGTTTTCAACCCAGAAGTTCTGCGTCACAGATTAGGTTTGTATCTAAACAGCTTTTCAGTGATGATTTTAGTTGGATTTGCGACTTGTCCAGGGTGTACCCCGCCCCTCGCACAGGATTGCTGGACATGGGCACCGGTGTTCAGTGTTGCCAGGTGAGAAATGTAGGATTATCGTACTAGAGACATAAATTATCGTATTTTGAGGGAAATGATCGTGCACACGTCATAACCAAAATAACAAGTATGCACTAATGTCACTCTATTGTTGAATAGCGTCTAATGGGCACTCACAGCTTTGTGGCGTCAGTATGGGTGGGAACCATAGACATTAATACGTGTTAATGTCTGTGGTGGGAGCCAAGAGAGAGTTGCGACACTGAATTTGCCGATAGGCGGTCACGTGGTTCATGCAGCTCTCAGTAGTTCCAAACATAGATATAATATACTGTACACTTATTTTATCTATGGTTCCAAACAGCTCGTCGCTGCCAGTCAATTTGAGCAGCTACTGAGTCAGAGTCAGAGAGAATTTATTGTCATTTGCACCGCATGTAGTACATGTGTTGAAAACGAGATTATGTACACAGGGTCCCAGTTACATCCAACAACAAATGCAAGAGAAAAACAATAATAACATCTAGGATTAACTAAGAGAGACATCAGCTAGTAATACACTAAGCCCTAATGTAGTAGAAAAACATCATTATAAACAGCAGCACGAACATGAGCAGATGGTCACAGATGAACGCAGCAACAAGAAACAGATCAGTATCAGCATGATGTGACATTTTGCAGTGTTTATTCTTATTATTTATTTATTCATGAGTCTGACAGCCTCAGGGTAGAAGCTGTTCCTCAGTCTAGTGGTTCTACATTTGATGCTCCTCAACCTCCGTCCCGAGGGGAGTGGTGCAAAGAGTGAGTGTGCTGGGTGAGTGAGGTCTTTCATGATGCAGGTGGCTCTTTTTCTGCATCTGGAGGTGTAAATGTCTGTGATGGTGGGGAGACTGACTCCCACAGACTTCTGTGCAGCCTTCACCACTCTTTGTAGAGCTTTCCTCTCTGCAACTGTGCAGCCTCCATGCCACACGTTGATGCTGGAGCACAGGACGCTCTCCACTGCACACCTGTAGAACGAGGTGAGGACTGAGCTTCTCAGACCGGCTCGTCTCAGCCGTCTGAGGAAGTAGAGTCTCTGATGACCTTTCTTGATCAGGCTGGTGGTGTTATTGCTCCAGCTGAGGTTATCATTCATGTGTACACCCAGGTATTTGTAGCTGGAGACCACCTCCACCGCAGATCCACCTATATACAGTGGGGTGTGGGTGTGTTTGTTCCTTCTGAAGTCCACAATCATCTCCTTCGTCTTTTTCACATTCATGTGAAGGTTATTCTCTTTGCACCACTGGCGCAATGTTACTGGCGCAACATAACACAAAAAAACGACTTTTCTTACTTTGTCCGATGACTTTCAGTAATTATTGAGCAGTAAAAACTGATTACTTAACTGATTACTGATAATTTCACTGACTATGTGTTTTATTAAAACATTTTTAGACGTGGCAGATGCATTTATCATTACAGTGAAACGAGACTGTAAACACATTTGTTAGAAAATAAATGTATATGCAATACAATGATCAATGTAGCCATGTCATTAGTGTTTTATGATGTTACACATGTAAAAAAAAAGAGTAACACTTATTATGAAGCTATTTCTAATGTTCTCTTCATGAGAATGCTCCACCTTCTCCTCCATGCCAGCAGTTCAGATCTGCTCCAGCTTACCTTAGATCATCTGGGATGAAGTCTTCATTTCTGCACATTGTATATTTGTTCTATTTTTTATATAGCAACCAAGTACCTGGATAACAGACTTGATTGTGCTTGTAGCCTGACTACTATTGTAAAAATGTAATTTACTGATTAAAATGTTAATTTAAATGAAACTGTTTCTAGTTAAAATCATGACAGATGACAAAATAAGTGTTAATTATGCAAATATAAATTACCATACAATTTATTATAAATTATGTAAATCAAGCTTTAACGAAGTACACAGGGAGCACAACAAGATGGAGTCAAGTGGTGGCTTACCATTTCAGTGGCAATTCTACCAATGGGGCAAATTATAAGCCAATCATTCTAGAAATCATTAAAACAGCAGCTTCCATAGGCCTTCTCGTGCTAAACATCACTACTGACATGGGCAGTGCTAACAGAGCTCTGGTGGGAACTAATGAGCCCCCCCCACCACCACCTTCTTCTTCTTGTTTTGTTTTATGGCGGTTACCACCACCCATTGAGCTGGAGTGTGGACAGGAGATAAACAGAAAAAAAAACTAATTCTGTAAAATTAATTTAATATCTCAACTAAATTATCTGTATTAAGTTTGTATTTTTCAAGAAAATAAAAATTTGATCTTTAACTTTACTGATATCACTACTAAAAACATCCCTAATTGTAAATTTAATCTTCATTTTATTTATTTATTTTTGGAAATGCATTATTTCTGTTTCATACCCTGGACATTCAATAAATACATGTTGAACCGTTTCAGGGAGATCACTGGTGCACATGTCACATAGTCCTGTTGCATGCTTTACAATTATTTTAAGAGATTTATTAAGGCCTGTGTGTCCTATTCTAATGCGAGTAAGTTCCTGTTTCTTCCTGCTTTATTTGTATATCCTACCTTTTTATGAATGTTGTGTAAATGTCTTCCTGTATCAGTAATGTCCTAGTTTTCCTGCCATATTTTCTTAATATATTTATTTATTATCGTTTAACATTCAACTTTAAATAAATGTTCACTCATTTTCATCACTTCTTCCAGACCGGTGTCAACGGCTCTGCTTCTTCTTATTTTCTAACTCATGGGCGGGCGCAGAGGACTATTCAGCCAATCATGGCCGTTGTTCTGAAGCAAATGCATGCACGTCACTCTTAGGTCACATTTAGAAAAGCACGATTGCCTGGAATGGACCTTTTACCAGTTGACGTCATCACGCAAAGCTTGCCTGAAACGAGCGTTCTGATTGGACGGCAAAAAGCCGCGCCAATTTGAAACCGGATCTCGGGGGTTAGTAGGAAGGAGCCGGGTAGCTTTAATGATGGCGAGTAGTAATTTAGAAGCTTGGTTTCTTAAAATAGTGGACAACAACTGGTCAAAATGCCTGAACATCGTGCCGCGGATCCGAGAGGAGGTGATAGTGAGGCAG
>JBBPBX010068646.1:0-19065 GCA_038048925.1 Garcialebias charrua
ATATATATATGTGTATATTAGGGATGTCCCGAGCCGATCACATGATCGGAAATCGGTCCCGATCACGTGATTTCAGACTCGACTTGAATCGGGCGTTACACACCGATCAGGGATCGGATATATATGTGTATATTTATTCTAAACACAAACGGGAATATTATATTAACTGTATGTTGTGTTACAGAGTCAAATTGTCTCGGAACAAAACATGCACAATATTTTTGCAGCAGTGCCTGCCGTAAAGCAGTGACTGTCGTAAAAAAGAAGCGGAACGCGGCATTAACTTGAAGTGGAGGCAGCGATGTCTGTCGTGTGGAGATATTTTAAAGTGGATGACAAAGATATTGCGTTTGCAAACTGTGAGATATGTAAAGTTCGTATTTCAAGAGGAGGTAAGGAAAAGGCTGCATTTAACACAACAAACCTGATTAGGCACATCAGAAACAAACACCCGACACAATACACAGAGTTTAACCAGACAACCCAGCCGAAGACGAGCCAGCTCACGCTGCAAGAGACTTTATAATTTATATTTATCTCATAAAGAAAAACATACACTTCCTTCTGTGAAGCCACAGGAGGAGAGTTAAGGAGTGCTGTTCAGAAAAGCATGTTACTAGCCTTATTTTATAAAACTGACACTTTAAGTTTCTTATTTGTTTACATGCCTGCTCAGTATTTTAAGTTGAGCTGCTTATTTTAAATTAGACATTTTTATTTCATACTGTTGCACTAAACTTCATTGTGAAGAATTTATTTCTTATTATTACTTGATTGTTCAAGCTACCTCACAGCCTTATTTTATAACACTGACACTTTAATTTATTTGTTTACATGCCTGCTGAGTATTTTAAGTTGAGCTGCTTATTTTAAATTAGACATTTTTATTTCATACTGTTGCACTAAACTTCAATGTGAAGATTTTTTACACCGAAGCGTATTATCTATGGATTTTTTCCCATATTTTTAGACCCATTTTTCGCTCTATCGCTGTTTTTCAATTTGGGCAAAAAATGGTGCAGTACCACTTTTGTCCGCTAGGGAGACACTTCCAGACCGTTTCTAGCTCATGTGTCCGAAAAAAGCCTCCTCTGGTCGGACTGACTCTGTCGCTGCCCGCCCCCTGCTCTGGATGTAGCTGCATTTAGCTGTGAGGTTAGCTGTTTTTGTTAGCAAGATACCGTAACTCATAAACCACACCGCAGATTTTTAAATCCAGCTGATTTCACATTTGGTTAAGCTCAGGAGCCCGTGTGCTATAAAGTCAGCTAAGAAATATATTTTTTAAGCGTTTATTTAGCTAAATTTAAAGAAAGAAAGCGTCCGACCCGCCTGAATGCAAATCGGCGAACTACTTTTTAAAATCCAGCTGATTTGAACATTTCGTTAGTTTTGTTAAGCTCAGGAGCCCGTTTGCTATAAAGTCAGCTAAGAAATATATTTTTTAAGCGTTTATTTAGCTAAATTTATTTAGAAATTTATTTAAATGTATTTAGCTAAATTTAAAAGACTTGATTATTGTAATGCTTTGTATGTTGGTATTAATCAATCCTCCATCTCCCGTTTACAGCTTGTACAGAACTCTGCCGCGCGCTTTTTGACCAACACACGAAAATATGAACACATCACTCCTGTCCTGTCCTCTCTACACTGGCTCCCGGTTCAGTTCAGGATACAGTTCAAGCTGCTGCTGTTTGTTTTCAAAGCTCTGAATGGACTCGCACCTCTCTACATCTCAGAACTTTTGAAAGTCCATCAGCCCGGCAGAGCTTTACGATCTGCCAGTCAACACCTGCTGGAGGTGCCTCGCTCAAGGTACAAACAATGGGGAGACCGGTCATTTTCTGTTGCCGGCCCAAAAGCCTGGAACAGTCTCCCCCTTGAGCTGCGTGCCACCTCTGATCTGACTCTGTTCAAAACCAGACTGAAGACCCACTTGTTCAAAAAAGCTTTCAGTGTGTAACTTTTGGTATTTTAGTATGTAGCATTTTTATTTCCATTGCCTTCTTTTATTGCTGTTGTTTCTTATTCTATTTTCATTGATTTATTGTTCCAGTTTATTCATCTTTTTATCCTGTTAAGCACCTTGGTCAATGCAAGGCATTGTAGGAAGGTGCTATACAAATAAAGTTTATTATTATTATTATTAAATTTAACGAAAGAAAGCGTCCGACCCGCCCGCCTGAATGCAAATTGGCGAACTACTTTTTAAAATCCAGCTGATTTGAACATTTCGTTAGTTTTGTTAAGCTCAGGAGCCCGTTTGCTATAAAGTCAGCTAAGAAATATATATTTTTTAAACGTTTATTTAGCTAAATTTAAAGAAAGAAAGCATCCGACCCACCCGCCTGAATGCAAATCGACGAACTACTTTTTAAAATCCAGCGGGTTTGAACAGTTTCGTTAGTTTTGTTAAGCCCAGGAGCCCGTTTGCTATAAAGTCAGCTAAGAAATATATTTTTTCTCGCAAAGAAATAATAGTTTTTACCGTGTTTTGTTGTAAATTCCTTCGGTGCTCGCCCGCTTCTGTGGCAGCCATTTTAAGCAGGGCAGATGCGGCGCTGTTGCGTCGCATAGCAGTGACGCATAATAGATTCGTATTAAACACCGAAGCGTATTATGTACGTTTTTTTCTGGTTTATTTCCAATAATTGGACAAAGCGTATTATATACAGGAGCGTATAATAAACTGATGAATACGTATATGTGAAGAGGACATGTCCCCATCCACATAAAAAAATAACAACATTCATTTGGACGCTGTAAGACACTGCAGGTGTAAGAGACGCTGTGTGTTCAGGTACATTAAAGTTGAAATGTCTTTAAACCCCACACCTTATTGTCCTCAAGCTTCGTGAGAAACATCCTTTAGATGAGTCGTGTTGAACACAAGTAAAAAAGTCCAGTGGTGATGTTTTTCATTTCTCTATAAACACAAATAGTGCCGACCTGACACTCTGTATTAAAGTGTATTAAAGTTAAAGTGTCTTTAAAGGTTCAGTCTGCAATTTCTGTAGAACATCAGCACTTAGAAAAAAATTCAACAAGCAAAGCATTCTGATCCCTCCCCCTCAGAGCCATATATGGCTCTGCCCCCTTGTGGTCTGTTAAAATTCAAATTCAAGCTCTGTTTTTATTGGCTGATTCAAATTCAAGCTCGGTTTTTATTGGCTGGTTACAAACTTTGTTTTTATTGGCTGGAAAATGGCGGGTCACTTTTTCTTTTTAGAAATGCTTATTTACCACCTGGAGAAGAAAGGGGACAATATTTTTTTTTTTTAGTTTTTTCAGAGATTACCTCTCTAACATCAATCTAGTGACAGAGTGAAGAAATATGTTAAAAATAAATTGTTAGAAAAGTTACATATAGCAGCTTTAAAAGCCACAGCTGAATTTACACAAACTTGGTGAGAAACATGCTTTAAATGTGTGGAATTAAAGGAAATCTAGGTGAAATGCTGCTTTGTTGTACACTAGTGTACAATTTTTTGCACACACACACCTACACACATCAGTGTGTCCCTCCCCCTACATTACGGATGCTTCTGACGCCCTTGCTGCAGGAGGAAGCTTCTCCTGCAGCTGTGGGCTGCAAACCAGTATACAGGTAGTCCCCGACTTACGAGCGCTCTGACCTACGAGCGCCCGACTTTACGAGAGCTTCCAGGAACCAAACTACCGACTTGCGAGCTGCCGTTCCGATTTTACGAGAGAACAACATTAGAAAGCGTTGTTCCAAGATACGAGCGGCCGTTCGATTTTACGAGAGAACAACATTAGAAAGCGTTGTTCTAAGATACGAGCGGCCGTTCGATTTTACGAGAGAACAACATTAGAAAGCGTTGTTCCAAGATACGAGCGAAAAGTTCCAGAGTTACGAGAATTTACCGTTAGAAACTATTGCTCCAAATAACGAGATGAAAATTCCGGGTTTACGAGAAAACTCCGTTAGAAACCATTGTTCTGTTTTACGAGAACCGAGTGTTCGTGCTGACGGCTGAATGTCATGTTTCGAAGGGGAGTTTGGGGCAGGAGGTGGAGTGTGGGGGGGCGGGGGAGGTGGAGTGGAGGGGGTTGGTTTCGGGGGGGATGGGCGATGGTTGGTTTCGGGTTGGGGGATGGGCGATTTAACCATGCACCTGCACTGGACTTGGACTGGACATGCACACTGCACATGGCGGGCACGCTGTGGTGGGTGGGGGGGGGGGGTATGTTTCGCGTGACAAATGGAAAAGTACAGCAGCGGAAGGTTACATAGGCACTACTTTACTGTACCCCCACCCCCAAAAAACAAAGGCAGAGTGATTTCATCAGGTACTACATAAGCGAACAGCGCAAATGCAGCCGCGTGGGTTTACAGTTTGGAGATTACAGAGAGAACATTGAGCATTTGGTTAGCATTGTTAGCATTGTTAGCAGCATCTCATTAGCATTTAGCATTCTTGGAAGCATGTCTGCAAAGCGAGGAGCTTCTTCTGCTGGTGCGAGCGCACCTAAAAAGCGTAAGGCCATCACGCTGGAGCAGAAGCTGGACATCATCCAACACGCGCAGAGGGGAGAGTCAACGTCCTCCATCTGCAAAGCTCTCAACCTGGTGAGTACCACCGTTAGCACGACTCGTAATGGCGGAACGTGAGCGCTTTTTAGCGAGTGTTCTAGTCGCTGCGCAGATGAAGACTCGTAATGGCGGAACGTGAGCGCTTTTTAGCGAGTGTTCTAGTCGCTGCGCAGATGAAGACTCGTAATGGCGGAACGTGAGCGCTTTTTAGCGAGTGTTCTAGTCGCTGCGCAGATGAAGACTTGTAATGGCGGAACGTGAGCGCTTTTCAGCGAGCGTTCTAGTCGCTGCGCAGATGAACACCGTAATAAGCACCGTAATAAGCATGCAGCGCACGGCAAGCGTCTGTTAGTTAATGACATTTTATTTTTTATTTTAGGTCAGTTCCACAGTCAGCACCATAAAGGCTGACCGCGAGCGCATTTTAGCTAGCGTGAGAGGAGCTGCCCCAATGAAGTCCACGGTGATAACGAAGCAACGCACGGGTGTTATCACAGAGATTGAGCGTCTGATGGGTAAGAAAATTTATTTTTTTATTTATTGCGTCTTTTAGATAGGAAATTATTTAAGAAATACCTGGACAGTATTTTTAATATGCACTGTACAGTTACATTATTATTTTTTTTAATCTGAGATGTTTGTTTACAGGTGTGCTTTGTTTACCTGAGATGTTTGTTTACAGGTGTGCTTTGTTTACCTGAGATGTTTGTTTACAGGTGTGCTTTGTTTACCTGAGATGTTTAACACACGGTCACAAGACTTTTATTAAAAATAATTTTTATGTTTCTGTAATGTTCAGTACAGTTCATGTTTTAACACACCTGTCTTTTCATGAACAACTTCTAGTCCTTTGGATAGAGGACTGCAACCAGAGGCATATCCCGTTGAATTTGATGGTGATGCAGGAGAAAGCCCTCAAAATTTACGAGGATATCAAAGCAGAGATGGGGGAGGGCGTGGAGGTGCCCGACTTCCATGCGTCACGGGGGTGGTTTAATCGGTTCCGACAAAGGGCTAATTTGCACAGCATAAAAATCCAAGGTAAGTGAAACATTTCATCTGTGCTTTAATGTTTAACACAGTGTAACATGTGGTTAATCTTGTCCTGTGTGTGTTTTTTTCACCAGGAGAGGCAGCAGGTGGTGATGCGGCGGCAGCAGCCGCATTCCCAGAAAAACTGGCAGCCATTATAAGGGAGGGGGGATACACACCGCAGCAGGTGTTCAATGTTGATGAGACTGGTCTATTTTGGAAGAGGTTGCCCGACCGCACCTACATCAGCAGGGAGGAAAGAACAGCACCGGGCCACAAAGTGGGGAAAGAGAGGATCACGTTGCTGTTCGGAGCGAATGCTGCTGGTGACTGCAAGTTAAAGCCGCTGTTGGTAAATCATTATGAGAACCCCAGGGCCTTACAGCGTATTGAGAAGAAAGATCTACCGGTGTATTGGGCATCTAACCGTAAGGCCTGGGTTACCCAAGAGGTGTTCTCAAAATGGTTTACCAAATATTTCGTCAAGGACGTACAGCGCTACTGCAGACAACATCACATTCGCTTTAACATCCTGTTGTTGTTGGACAATGCACCGGGTCACCCCGCAAATCTGACTGACCTCAACCAAAATGTGAGGGTGGTGTACCTGCCACCCAATACCACCTCTCTCATCCAGCCAATGGACCAGGGGGTGATATCGACCTTCAAGGCGTACTACCTTCAGAGGGTCATCCGTAGTGCGTTGGAGGAAACAGACAACTCTCCAGAAGTCACGTTGAAGGACTTCTGGAAGAAGTATAACCTGCGCCATGCTCTGCGTCACATTGATGAGTCCTGGCATCAGGTGAGGGAGAGCACACTTAACGGAGTGTGGAAAAAACTCTGTCCACAGTTTTTTGATCCCTCACTTGAGCCCGAGGACTCAATCAGCAGTGTGATCGAGAGTGTGGTGGAGATGAGTAGGAGGATGCACTTGGAGATTGAGGCTGAAGATGTTCAGGAGTTGCTGGCTGCAGAAGGCGAGGAGCTGTCCACTGCGGATCTGCAGCAACTGGAAAGGCACCTGATGGAGGAGGAGCATGAAGAAAGGCCAACCACTCCAGCCAAGGTCTTCACCAGGCAGGCCTTGGCCAAGATCTTTAAGGAGCAGCAGCACGTCTTGGACCAGTTGGAGGCAATGGACGCGGATGGGGAGAGGTTCGCCAGGGCCTCCCGAGCTGTCCTTGACGGTCTGGCTTGTTACCGGCAGATCCTAGAGGAAAAAAAAAACCAGAAGGCCGCGCAAAGCACCATGCTGCAGTTTGTTACGAGGGGCACTGCAGCCACGGGCACTGCAGTGACTCTAGGATCTGCTGGAGCAGCAGAAGCAGCAGAGGATATGCCATCCACCTCTGCTGCTGCAAGCCAGCCGTCAATGGACATCTCCAGCTCCAGCTCCAGATCCAGCTCACCCTCTCCCCAGTGAACATCCCTACGTCCCTCTCCTGCACCTGTCCCCAAAGGTAAAGAAATGTTGCATTTACATTTTGATTTTCTGTTTTCTTTTATGTTACTGCACTGTACAGTACAGTACAGTTCATTCATCTGTTAACCCACCTGTCTCTGTTCATGTCCACAGACGTCTGCTGCTCCTGCTCCTCCTCCTCCTCTCCACTCCAGTCAGTCAGCCAGCCAGCCTCTGCACCCCTCCACAAAGGTAATGAAAACTTGCTTTTACTTTTTGATTTTGTGTTTTGTTTTTATGTTACTTCATCTGTTAACCCACCTGTCTGTGTTCATGTCCACAGACGTCTCCTCCTCTCCAGCCAGCCTCTGCAACACCTACCTTCACTGACCTCCTGCTCATCTCCCCACTAACCTGCACAGCTTCATCATCCAGGTACCGTACAGTAATGAAATGTAAATTTAATTTAGCTTTTCTGTTTAGTTTCATGCTACATTTCATCATCCACCTGTGTCTTGTCATGTCCACAGCATCCCTCCAAAGCATTGTGGAAAGGCCGCCCCCTGGTCCAAACATCAGCACACAAACATCACAGTAAGGACAAGTTGTTTTTGGATGTGTTTAATTTATCTGTAAGCACAACACCTTGCTGTCTGTGTGGTTTCATATGTTTCATTACAGTACGTAATGTTAACTTACAAATTTCTGTTTTCTAACAGTGACACCTGCTGCGTTCCCTCCTCTCCTGGGTGTACTGGCATCACACTGACTGAGGGGATTAACCCTTCTGGGTGTACTGGCATCACACTGACTGAGGGGATTAACCCTCCTGGGTGCAATGAAATCACACTGACTGAGGGGATTAACCCTCCTGGGTGCAATGAAATCACACTCCTCCATGCCTCCTCCATGCCTCCTCCATGCCTCCTCTCCTCCACATCAACGTGAGGCCTTTTCACAACTTGTGCATGTGTGTGTGGGGGGGTGTCATCTTTCTGTCTGTAATGTTCACTTCAACATGTGTGTTGTTTGTGTTCACAGACAGACCAGCTCTCCTGCCTCCAGTGGCATCACTGACCCATGTCAGACACCTGGACGCCTGTCTGACCAGTCAGAACACCCGTGCGCTGCCTCCTCTACTCCACATCAACGTGAGGCCTTTTCACAACTTGTGCATGTGTGTGTGGGGGGGTGTCATCTTTCTGTCTGTAATGTTCACTTCAACATGTGTGTTGTTTGTGTTCACAGACAGACCAGCTCTCCTGCCTCCAGTGGCATCACTGACCCATGTCAGACACCTGGACGCCTGTCTGACCAGTCAGAACACCCGTGCGCTGCCTCCTCTCCATGCATACCTTCTGCATCCTCACATCAGGACCAAACACTTGACCTGAACTCACATCTTACCTCTGAATGATGCTGCATGTTCCTGCATCATCCTGCGTCCTCCAGCATCCTACATCACATCAAGACCTCACACCTGCCCTGAACTCATATCTTACGTCGGCTTCTCTGAACTCACATGTTCACATTGATGGTTGCACTGCTGCATAAGCAGTCCCATCTGATCCAGGTTTGAACAGCAACTTTTGACAACCAAAGAGACTACCTTCACTTCAATCAAAGTAAGGGAACTTTCTTTTTTATGCTGTTTCTGTGCTGGCTGGTTCTACCTTTCTAAAGTTCATGGAGTGGACACTAGAGTATGGCACTGTTGTTTTTTAAACATGATGCTTGCTACATCTTTCTGGAGGATGTCACTTGTTTCTGATGTTTGTTTGCAACATGATGCTGATGGATGTCATGTGTTCATGATGGGTGTGACTTGATTCTGATGGATTTGGCTTGGTCATGGTGGGTGTGAGTTGTTTCAGATGCATTTGACCGGTTTCTGATGGATGTGACACATGGTGTCACATGATGTCATATGGGTGTGACTTGGTTACAGTACTGTATTCAATCAAAGTACAGTACAGTAAGGGAATGTTGTTGTTTCTGTCATGAAAAACAGCTTTTAAAAGTACCTGTACAGTACAGGGTACCTGTACTTGGCACTTTGTTTTTATAGTTTTTTTTTTTATTTAAAGTGCTGGGCAGAAAAGCACTGTTGTACAGTAAAAACTGTACAGGTATGTGTTTATAGATGAATGTGTGGTGTAATGTGCTAGCTAACTGCTTGTAAATAAAGTGTTGTGCATGTTTAAGGATCAGTATGTACGCTTCTTCAGTGTCATGTTGATAAACGGGTGCTTGGCGTCTCGTTAGCGCCTTTTTTCCGATTTGCGAGCGATGTTCCGGTTTAACGAGAACCACATGTTTTTCCGATTTGCGAGCGATGCTCCGGTTTTACCAGAGCCGCGTGTTTTTTCCGATTTACGAGCGAGGTTCCGGTTTTACGAGAGCCACGTGCGGGCCGTTCCAAGATACGAATTTTCGCTTTACGAGCGCCTCGGAGGAACGGAACTCGCTCGTAAGTCGGGGACTACCTGTAGTAGGTGCTAAATAATTTTAAATAATTTATTTTAAATAAAAATTCCATGCCGATCGTGCAGCTCATCCATCAATCAGCCAAGTGTGTGTCATAACCAATCTTATTTTGAAAAACTGCGATAGAGCAAGTCCGCAAAAAACGAACCACGAAGTAGCAAGTGACTACTGTATTCACTTGAATGGAAATGAAAAGCAAAACAAAACAAAACTTTTTTTTAAGACTGGAGTTACTTTAATGCCGCCTAATTTTGTCTGTGCTCAGACTACCAGTAACTCATGTCAGTCAGATTCAAACTTTATTTCTTCAAAAAAGTGGCGGGATGGTGGCTCAGTTGGTAGAGCTGTCACCTCTCAGCAAGTAGGTCGCCGGATGGAATCCCACCTGGAGGGCCCTTCTGTTTGCATGTTATCTGCGTGCATTCATGGGTTTTCTCCGGGTACTCCAGTTTCCTCCCACAGACCAAAAACGTGAATGGTAACTCTAAATTGTTCCTAGGTGTGAGTGAGAGAGTGGTTACGTGGCCCTATGGACTTCCCCCATCTCTCGCAGTGACTGCTGGGCATGGGCACCAGTGACCCCCGCGACCCAAAAAAGAAGACGCGTCTAAAAGGTAATGGATGGATAATCGTACAAAAAGTTATCTGCAACAGGTAACATATTGTGTTTATAAACTTTCTGCAGGATTCTACTTCTCTGTGACGTTCAGTCCCTTTGCTGAAAACCGACTCCGTTTTGCCAGTTTGATCTATACGACAGATATAAAAACATTTGCTCTGACACCCTGCAGCACAAAGTCCTTTAACGACCCAAATTATGAGTCGCCGTAGCCACAAGTGGCCAGAGTAAAAGACATATATGATGCATGCCACTAATTAACTGTGAGCCTCTTGCATCTCTGTGGTCTTGCTCACGGACTTGCTTGTTTAAAAGTTCATGTCAAAATGAAAAGAATCACGAGACAAGATGTTGTGACTAATACCCCCTTAGGAGAACTTATTCACGCAGAAACTTGCTGATGACATGGGATTATTTTTCACTCATGCTTGAATTTTGCTTCCTTCGACACCAGAAGACAAATAATTCATTTTGGGTTTCCAAGCTCCATCTTCATTTGTCTTATCAGGAATAAGGGTTTAAAGAGAGAATGGTGGTGGGGGAGTGGTGGAGCAGTGGTTACAGACGGTGGGCCTGTGATCGGAAGATCGCTGGTTCAAGCCCCGGTACCGACAACATCAAAAAAATGTGGGTGGAAAAAGGTGAAACACCCACACCTGCCTCCACCCTCATTCGCCCCACTCTGGGCCCCTGAGCAAGGCCCTTAACCCCCACCATCTGCTCTCTAAAACAGGTCTCTCTTGAAAATGAGTTATCGGGGCTCAACGAGACTACCTGGATAAATAAAGGGTAAATGAAAATGAAAGATGTGCTCAATCATCTTGATTTCACTATCAAACAGCCATTTCTGCCTTTAAATATCTCCCAACAATCCTACAAACAATCAGATTAATTTCGGATCAGAATACTTTGCCATTTCTCTCTACTAAAGGCAGATTAGACTGATTAATCCAATAACAAAATTAAACCGCATGCGGTCCTGTTTGTTTGCAGTTATCCTCCAACCTGTTTGACAGCTGAAGTGTTTAATAAAAGCTGCTGTGAAATCCCACCTCGTAGGATCTATCGAAGCTCTTTACCACCCTCACACCTGCACAGATCTCAGCAATGGGAGTGCAAGTTCAACTTTAACAATGACCAAGCTTGTCTCATTTTGACACCAGGATCACACTGCAGTTTTAACACCTCATTTTCAAAGCCAAGCATTGTATATCAAGAAGACTGTTTTTCCCTGTACGACCGGTGTCAGAGCTTGGTCCGCATTGCCGACAGTAAGTCAGGCTCGTTTCCAGTGAGAGTTGGACTCCACCAAGGTTGCCCTTTGTCACCGATTCTGTTCATAACTTTTATGGACAGAATTTCTAGGCGCAGCCAAGGTGTTGAGAGGATCCGTTTTGGTGGCCTTAGAATCGCTTCTCTGTTTTTTGCAGATGATGTGGTCCTATTGGCTTCATCAGATCGTGATCTACAGCTTTCGCTGGAGCGGTTTGCAGCCGAGTGTGATGCGGCCGGGATGAGGATCAGTTCCTCCAAATCCGAGGCCATGGTCTTGAGCCGGAAAAGGGTAGCATGCCCTCTCCGGGTCGGGGAGGAGGTCCTGCCCCAAGTGGAGGAGTTTAAGTATCTCGGGGTCTTGTTCACGAATGAGGGAAAACTGGAGCGTGAGATCGATAGGCGGATAGGTGCAGCATCCGCAGTGAAGCGGGCGCTGTACCGGTCTGTCGTGGTGAAGAGAGAGCTGAGTCGAAAGGCAAAGCTCTCAATTTACCGATCGATCTACGTTCCCACCCTCATCTATGGTCATGAGCTTTGGGTTGTGACCGAAAGAACGAGATCTCGGATACAAGCGGCTGAAATGAGTTTTCTCCGCAGGGTGTCTGGACTCTCCCTTAGAGATAGGGTGAGAAGCTCAGTCATCCGGGAGGGACTCGGAGTAGAGCCGCTGCTTCTCCACATCGAGAGGAGCCAGTTGAGGTGGCTCGGGCATCTGGTTAGGATGCCTCCTGGACGCCTCCCTGGTGAGGTGTTCCGGGCATGTCCCACCGGGAGGAGACCCAGAGGAAGACCCAGGACACGCTGGAGGGACTATGTTTCTCGGCTGGCCTGGGAACGCCTTGGGATTCCCCCAGAGGAGCTGCTCCAAGTGGCTGGGGAGAGGGAAGTCTGGGCCTCCCTACTTAGGCTGCTACCCCCGCGACCCGACCCCGGATAAGCGGACGAAAATGGATGGATGGATGGATGTTTTTCACCAATTCTGCCACACATCGCAACGTAGGTGATAGGAGATCCTCTCTGTTGGCTTTTGCAGTATTTTACAGAAAAATCCAGGGATGTACCAGTGATGATAGCATCAGGAAAAAATGGGAAAATACATAAAGTATGAACATGTATTCCACAGACTCATTTAATTAATCCAAAGTTTTAGACAAATATCATCTTTTGATGAGAAATTACAGAGTTGTAGCCATTTATGTGTTGGAAAATGACAATAAGCTGTGGAGGCCATCTTGTGCTGAATTAAGGTAAAGTTAATCAGTTGTAGATGTGCACTCAATGTCAACTTTCTGCTAATTTTATTTAAAAAAAATTGTCTGGTGATTTATGAGATATTTGTTGTAATAAACACACTAACACTCTGACCCAGGCCAAAACATTATTGTCCACCGTTGCCTTTCAGCTGCAGGTGATACCTAGTGCAGCAAGAAACACTATGATTTTTTTTGCGTCTTTTTGGTGCTACAGATGTCCCTATATCTAAAGTGTACTTTAGCCTAAGACAAAATATGAGTATAAAAAAACCTAACCCCAAAACGTGCACAAACATGTTGTGATAGTATCAGAACGGTGATACATGTATAACTTTTGACCAGTTCTTGTCACGATCTGGTGCGGAGTTGGATGAACCCGGAGTTGACCATCAATAAATCACTTTAATGTATCGTGAACTCAAAAAACTTAGACAGGGCAGTACTCACGACTCCTAGGACTTGTAGACTGTGGCACAAGCATGAATACGACACACCAGGGAAGTAGACAAATGACCCAACACTAAAGCACACATCCACACGAACTAATATATACACCGTAATTAACCAAAACCAAAAACACCTGAGAACGCAGACCAGGGAACCACAAAGGTGTAAGGAGGGAGACAGACCCACAGAAGGAGCCATCCTGACAGTACCCCCCCTCAAAGACGCCCCCAGGCATCCCCAAAGAACACCCCCCAAAAACCAGGGCGGGCGGAGGGAGGAACCGTAAGGATGGCGGGCAAAAGAAAAACACAAGACCAAAACAGTCAAAGCGGCCAGGACGTCCGCACCGGACAAAAAAAAAAAAAACCAGGCGGGCGACCGGGAGTTCGACCATCGGGCACCACAACGTCCGACGGGTGACCTGGAGGCCACCAATCGCGCAGGACGTCAGCACCAGTCAAAAACCGGGCAGGTGGACGATCGGGAGGCTGTCCACCAAGCAGCGCCACGTCGGGCGGGCGACCGGGAGGCCGCCCATCGAGCAGTCAGGCAGTTGACCAGGAGACTGGCCAACAACGACATGAACCAATACGTCGGTGGCTGGCACACTGTCTTCGTTGGTCGGTATACTGTCTTCGTCGGCCGGTACACCGTCTTCGTTGGCCGGCACACCGTCTTCTTCGTCGGCCGGCACACCGTCTTCTTCGTCGGCCGGCACACCGTCTTCTTCGTCGGCCGGCACACCGTCTTCTTCGTCGGCCAGCACACCGTCTTCTTCATCGGCCGGTATACCGTCTTCTTCATTGGCCGGTACACCGTCTTCTTCGCCGGGAACCTTCCCGTCGTCGGGACCCTCATCGTCGGGACCCTCGTTGTCGCCGGGAACCTCCTCGTTGTCGTCGGGACCCTCTTCATCGCCAGGAACCCCGTCGTCGCCGGGAACCTCCTCGTCGCCGGGAACCTCCCCGTCGTCGGGAACCTCCTCGTCGTCGGGAACCCAGTCGTCGCCGGGAACCTCCTCTTTGTCGTCGGGAACCTCCTCGTCATCGTCGGGACCCTCGTCATCGCCGGGAACCCTGTTGTCGCCGTGTACCTCCTCGTCATTGGGACCCTTGTCGTAGGAACCCTTGTTGTAGGGACCCTCGCCGTAGAGACCCTCATCGTAGAGACCCTCTTAGTAGGGACCCTCGTCGTCGGGACCCTCTGAGACGTCGTTGGGCGTTGAGACCTCTTCAGGATCCTCTGCGGTGGTTGTAATTACAGCAGTTTCAGAAGACTCTGGTCCCACTACAGGTTCTGGGTGACCTGCAGGTTCTGGCATCTCGGCCTGTTGCAGGTTCTGGAATGGCTGAGGCTGCAGGTTCTGGAACGGCTGAGTCGGTTGAAGTTACTGCAGTCGGCAAGTCGGGCAGAGAGAGGGCTTGAGACCCATGGCCACCCCTCCTTCTGCGGCGACGAGAAGCCTGAACTGCAACTGCTGATGAAGGCAGGGCAGCGCCCTCTTCTGATGAAGGCGCCTCTCCACTCTTCCGCCAGACTCTGGGACCTTGATTTCTAAATGACATGAAACTTTACTTTCATCTGAAAAGAGGACATTGGACCACTGAGCAACAGTCCAGTTCTTTTCATCTTCAGCCAGGTAAGACGCTTCTGACTTTGTTTCTGGTTCAGGAGTGGCTTGACTTGAAGAATGTGACATTTATAGTTCATGTCTAGGAGTTAATCAGCTGATTAGGGTCTGATGCCATGAGTTTACGATATTGGACCTCTTCACAATATTCTTATTTTCTGAGACTCTGAGTTTTCATTATCTGTAATCATCAAAAGAAATAACAGCTTGAAATATGTCAGTCTATGTGTAATGAATCTATAAAATATCTGAGTTTCACTCTCTGAAATGACTGATAAAAAGAAATTACGCTTGTTCACAATATTTATATTTCTTCAGATGCACCTGCAGGTCCTCTGCCATTTTCAGTCTGTTGCTGAACCAACACGTTGCAGACTCGATCGAGTAGCTCTTTCCAATCTCGTGCTCATCTGTTCCTTCAAATATATCAAAAGAGAGGTCACAACAGGAAATGTCAATAAAGGCCACATGCCTTTCACTGTAGTCAGAGGTTCATTATAAACATGAAAATTAATAGCTAATAATTTAACTTGTTGGGTTGGATTTTAAAAGCATTTCTAAAGTAAATCCAATTAATTGAAGAACTATTGTAGTTGCACTTTAAAGTTCTTTTTAATGTACCAAATAAGTCCAACATTTCCTTCAGAGCTGAGTCATGTTTCCATTGTCTGCTTTTAACTTTATATGCACTCAACTACAAGGAATCCTTCTACGTGTGACCATACTGCTTTCATCCTCTGACATTTGCCTGTGCTGAAGCGTATAGAGAAAGTGTCTGCTACCAAATGCCAGTGTCTCCTCTGTGCAGTTACAATACATAAACCTCCGGCAGCTGCAGCTGCTGATTTCACTCACTTCCTTTGTTCCGCCTCTCACGCTGCCTATGCTTTGATTTTGATTACAGAGACTGAGACTTTAAATAAAATGAAGTGTATGAAAAGTTTGCCACATTTGCATTAAAACATGCTGCATATAATCCCCAAATGTTCTGAACACACATCTGTGCAACAAAGAGAAATAGATGAATGAAAAATAAATGCCTAAAGAGAAACACTTGAGGAATTTAATAAACTTCAAATGGGAGTGTAGAAGAAAAATATGCTGCAAACACATGTATGTATGAAATTTTCTATTAAGAGAGAGGTTAAAACTCAAATGTTTCATGTTTAAATAAAAAAAACAAGTGATGAGTTTCAAAGTCTGCTTTTCATATAACCTGAGAAACTCTACTTTGTACAACAGTCACATTCTTTTGGTCTGTTGGACTGACCATGTTGTGAAATTAGCCTTTGGTATGGCCTAATGTTAAAGATTGGTGATAAGGTTTTTGTTCGCATCAGTGTGTGTGAATGTTAGCAAAATATCTCATGAACCACTGCATATACTTTAATGAAACTCTCAAACCGGAGTTACTGACTTTTCATCTTCAACCGATTATGTTTTGGAGTGAATTCAATGCAATATGGCCGCCACAGCTACCATACCTGATCTTGGAACAAACAAAAATGGCCACAAATCAACCATATTTACTGATATTTAACAAAAATTTGATGCTGCAGTAGCTAAGACTAATGTATAACACGTGCTCTGTGCACTACATATTAGAATATACTGGTGTATTTTAAAACTTTGATATTAAATGTTATAGTCAGTCCTGTCTGTCTGTGAGTACAATACTGTATCTCATAAATTATTAGATACATAACAAAAAAAAAATAAAATAAAATAACCAAATGCTATAGATCAACAGCTGATTAATATTTGGTGTAATCAGATGCTACTACAGCTAGTCAACTTTAACTAGCATAAATTAACTATATTTCAGTTAGCTTTACTGGTATCAAGCTAAAGTCTGACACGAGTAAATATTTGCTACGTATACTTAAAAAAAGTTTGTCATTTAATAATTTCCATCAGCACAGTTGACCAATAGCCAGGATATGTTTACTTTTACCAGTTCCCAGCCAATAAAATAAAGTTATTGCATCACTGACTTCTTGGTTTGCTCGCAAACAGCAGGATGATTTAAGCTGTTGTTTATAATAATTTATTATACAGATAATGCAAATAAGGCATGTTGCTAAGACAGACTAAAATATTCTACAAGTTTTGTCTAATACAATGAATTATTCAATTTTAACTGTTAAAAATACACTTATTTTAAACAACTCACTGAAAATCCTGAGCTTTTATTTTTGTTAATAACACCTGGAAGCTTTGAAATTAATAAGAAATGAGAGGCGGATTTCCTTTGGTTTAATTGAAGAGGATAAAGGGATGTTTAGGCCTCGACTTAGAGGAAAGAGGTAGAAAAGGACAGCCAAAAGATGCATGCTTGTAGGGAGGAAACATACATTTGTTGAACACCATAATCAAGGTCTCAGACAAATAGCCTTGGAGTCTTTGACCACAGACTTTATTCATTCCAGTTGTGATCCAGCTTCCAAAGCTGAGCTGCACCTCACAACTCACGATTGCTTTTTGTCAACTGATGAAAAGAAATCGTCAAGTGTTTGTAAAATGAGCACAAATGTGTGAACACTGGCAGGAAAAACCGCAGTGATGTCTGAAACGCTGTCTAAGATAAGGGTGGCGGAAGGGAAGAGAAAATCCAAGAGAGGGCAAATTACAGTGAAGTCAATGAGCTGGAGACAGAACGGCCTTGTTGGTGACAGCAACTGTTTGCTTTTGTGACAGAAACCCTCACTTCAGTGTCTATCTCTTAACTTATTCTATGAAACAAAGCATCAGCTCTGGAAGGAAATGGACCACTCATAACATTTTGTGACTACAATCCAAAGAGATTTGTGTTCCAAATGTGTTTAAAGAAAAAAAAATAAGTGGACAGGAGAGCGGTGGGACTCGTCTGCTGCTCAGTCCCAACAATATAATACAGAACCGGACTGGAATTAATGTAAATATTATCCTAAGGTTAACTACAATCAGTTTCCTTTAAGTGCGTGATGTAAGTACTCTGCTCGTGAAGCCTCTCTAAACATTTGGAGAGAGCTGCATGCCATATGTTTCTGCACACAATAAATAAGAAATTAAATCCCGACGAGTTTAAGTTGCTCGCCGGCATTTCTCTGAAAAACTAATGGGCCATGAGTGAATTATTGATGAGTGTTGATCAAGGAGCGAGCAGAAAATAGGCTACCTATGAGCTCACACTCAGACACAGTGAAATGCCTGAATATTTCATCAAAAAGGGGCAAATAAGCATTTCAGAAGGTGGTAATATTCCCGTGCCTTCCTTCTAATGGCTAATTTGAAAAATAAAACGAACCTGCGGCCTTGCTATTGACTTGTGCTCTCTTCGATTCATGAGCTCTCATTTGACTGCGAAGCCTTGTTCAGCAGCAGCCTTATCTCTCCTTCCTTCACCGGCTGCTCCCCTCACTCTCGCTTTGTTGCCACTGGCTGTGGGCAGTGGCGACGTAAAAGTGATGCGAGTGACCTTGGCCTACTTCCGTGGGCTCCAGAGGAAGGCCGTGTCTCGCAGCCATTCGTTCTTCCCCACCAATCCCGATTAGCAGTCGGGCAGCAGGCAATGGAAATTGTGCATTGTCGCAGTGCAGAAAGGGCCGTCGAGGAGGTGGAGCCGGATCCCTGGCCCAGAAGAAGTGTCAGGAGCGGGGAGGAGGAGCGGGCCAGTGACATGGAAACACCGGCCCATACAGTGGAGTGTGTGTGAACGTCAGAGGAAGGTTCGGCAGCCTAATGACAGGACAGTTTGTCAAAGAGGAGGAGGACAAAAGGTCAAGTGAACTTGGCGGCAAATAAGATAGTGAGGTTTAAAGGTTTAGGAGGAGTCTGCAATCTGGCCTGTGCTGCTGAATGTTTTACTGCAACCTAAATCTATCACTGCACACTGACTCCATACCAAACAGATACACTTCTCTGACTAACCTTGCTGTACAGACGTTTAGTTGTTGATTTAGCTGCTTTCCACATGCCAAAAGCAAGAAACGATCACGTCTACAAATTTAGTTTGAAATCTTAACGTGGTATCTCACTTAGCTCTGACTGCTGGATACTAGTTGTTGACTCAAAATTGTGTGAAAATTTGCTTGAAAGTATGCAGCTTTTCTGTTGCAGTCTCACTGACTTTTGGATGTTTTGCAACAAGCGAGCGGTGTGGCTGCATGTCAAGCGGCCAGTTTTTGTCATATCAAAACCCATTTTTGTGTGTGCACAGCTTACACAACTGCGATCTTGTTTGAGATGCCCGTGACTACTTTGTGACTATTATGAGAGAAAATTAGTTGCAGGACATTTATAAACATTAAAAACTTGCAACAGAACTGCATGACTCTTTGGCTTATGCAAGAAAATTGAGAACCATTACAAATGTTGCAA